>JAPMOQ010020901.1:116807-131034 GCA_026543055.1 Argiope trifasciata
GTAAACAACAATTTTGTGAGAAGGGAAAACGGACTGGCAACGCTACTTTAAGGAGTACAAGTTCTCTTTTTTAACCCCAAGGCGCACATGCAACCTATAATCAGTTCTGTGATTATGCGTTATCTAGTTCCCTCCTAACGACCAAAGTGACTGGCCTACTTAGAGGATGATTCTACAACGCTTAATTTTCAATGCACGTTTAATAATTATATTGCAACTGCAATACAATAAAATAAAAACAAATCTTAATACTTTACTAGTAACTTTTCTGTTCAAAAGCAAAAAGTAAACTATCATAATCCGTTGGAAGATGCTAATAATCATTAAATTAACTGATATTTTCAAGTTACTAAAAACTTAAATTGAATAATGATTCATTTATTAATGAAAAAAATTGCGTCATAATAAATAAGGACAATTCAACTATTCCAACAAATCTTTTTTTTAAAACTAATTATATGAACAATTATTTTCCTGTCATTTTTGTAACTACGTAGAGTTAATATTACTAACAAAAAAAGCAAAGATAATATTAAAAGTTCAACCGATATAATCCTTTTTCCCTAATATTTAATCATCTTAGCAATGCAAATTTCAGCTTACAATCTAATAAAAAAAGATTTACTACCCATTCAAATTTAACCGCGTAATGCATACTTTATTTAATAAATGTAATATTTTAGAGGTAAATTACCGTCAGTCATAGAAATGAGAAAGCAAAGAGGATTGTTTTCATTAATTAAAGACACCACAACTATTATAAACAATGTTACGAATAGACAGACATACACTGAATATACACCTTTTTTTAACCAGCAGGACAGAGTATGCAGGGGAATTCCTTAGAAGATGCTCCTCCCCCTCTCACTTAAAAGTTGATCTTTTTCAAAGATGTGAGGACCATGAGCTCATTTTTTATTTTCCCGAGGCCCGTTATACGAATGCTTGGTCCTTCGCAGTATAATGGGAAGAAGAAAAAAAAAAAAAAAAACGAGTAGAATTTAAACATCTTTTTTTCGCTCAATTAAAACCAAAATATGAGATTGAATTTCATGGCTACCTAATTACTTCAGATACTAAAACTGAATAAAAATTGTATCCGTTTTACACTCAACGTTTTTGAGTTACACCGTATACATACAAACAGACAGATTCCATATTTGAACTTGGTCTTTGATTCATTGCTGAAATTTTGGTAAAATTGAAACAGAAGTATTGTACGAAAAAATATCAGTAATAAAATAAACTAATAGCGACAGCCGACTTTAAATTATGCTAGAATATCAAACATAAGTTGTTTAAAGTTTAAATAATTGTTTGGTATTATTTTCTTATTTATTCGCTTGCAAAGACAAGAATACTTAATGCAAACGCCTAAGAGAAGAATTTATACACAAATGGCTCCTTACATGCCCGACTTCATTTAACTGCACTTGAATAAAAATTACCAATACATTTGGAAAATACGGAGATGTTAAGGTAATTATAAAGAAAACGAAATATATCATCCCAGGAACCAATATTTTAAATACAATTTTTTTTAAAGTAAAGTTTACATTTGATCCACATTTGTAATAAGAGAAAAAATCATTGTTTTATAAATTCCGATATATGGGTAATTTTCAATCCCAAATATTTGGTATTGTCTTTAGATAATTTTTACGATCTTAATATAACATTGAAGGAATTCTAATTTTTATTCTTCGATTTCAAAATTATAAAATAAAAATAACATTTAAGTCCTTTTGGGGGGGAGGGATTTGGAACTACTTTTTTTTAGTAATAATATTTTTTTGTACATAATTCCATTAGCAAACTTATTTTAGAATAGAATATATATACTTTTTTTAAATCGAACAGGATTAAAAAAATATATTTTTTAATTATCTCCGGCAGATTCTATCTTGTGAACTGAGGCAGAACGGTAAGTACTCAAACGTCAAACGATAAAGGTGGGGGGGAGAGAAAGGTATACAATTCAAAACCGCTCAACTTGAATCGTACGATATGACGTCATCTCGAAAGGGCCAACGAAGAACCAAACATCTGGGGGTGCAGACGTCACGTGATTCGATCTTACAGTAATAATACCTTAGTCACTGGCCAAAGTTCTACAAGGGAAACTAATTCATTTTCGGTATTGGACATTATTTTCATGTATCGGAAGGTAAAATGATGCGTCAGAATAAGGTGACATCGATCGAACGATGAAAAGTTCTGCAATTTATATAAATAACACATGACGTTGCAATTTCTGTTCTATAACTTTTACAATGCTCAGAGCAGCCAATTATTTTAAATGATTAGACATAAAAACAACCAACCACTCATAAATCTGCAGCTGCATATTAATATCTTATTTTAATATTTAAACACCGCTTTTGCAATATTTATTGATGAAAAATATTTACCCATCAATGTTTTATAGCATTCCATAAAAATAAATATTTTTATGCAATAAAAACACACTGCATCCAAAGCCATCAGATAGGGAAAGGAACCGCTAAAATTTTATTTTGTTGATAAATATTTTTCATTCACCACTTCCTTGACGGGGGATGGAATTTTATAGAAGTAAAAAGGAAAGGTGAAAAGTCAGAATACTCATATTTAGCATCGCCTTGCTCTAGAAAGAGTTTGGCATTCCATCAAGCAGCAGGGAAGAAGATAACAGAAAAAAAGGTTCAAAACAACAAAACGGTTCAGTGACGTTTGACAAATTCGAAGCACCAAAACTTTAAGCTACGCTAACACACCTGTTCACAATTAAAGCTTCTTAAAATCAAAAATAAAAATAAGTAAGCAAAGAAATAGTGTTTTTATATGCTCCTTAAAGTTACTATGAAATTCGTTTTTGCCTTGGCAGTAATCATGTAGAAGAAAATTTTAGAAAATTGAGAACAAAAGTCACTAATTTTGAAAATTTAGATAAAATTCATAAATATGATTTAAAAAAACATAAATATTATAAAAAAAACATAAATATGATAATTTAATAAGAATTAAAAGAAACTGACAACAATAGATTCTTTTTTTTTTTTTTTTTTCATTTACATAAAATCGAACTATAAGGACTTCCAACATAAACGGTAAAACAAAATCAGAACAGCAGAAATAAAAATAATGCCTGATTAGTAAAAATTACATATTAAATATCTAAAAATTAAATATTCTGAGGAGGGAAATGAAATACATTATTATGAAATGCAATATTTTTATTTGGTCTATTTCGAATTTATTTCTCTTTTCACAATATGTTAAGAGTCTCTATTCTTTAAGAAGTTCCACAAAATTAAAACCAAATTTTCAGTGCTGCTTATTAGCATACAATTTTTCAATGAATTCTGACTTCAAAAAAATAATTAATAAAATTTGAATAATGAAGTATTATGCTTCAAAAATTAAACATTTTTTGCTTGATTTTTTTAAAGAATTATTTCACATAATAATAACTATGAGAAGTAACTGATAAGACATGAGAAAAAAGGCTTCATTTTAAAATTACCATGACAAGAATTACTGCAAAATAAGAAACTTATTTTTATCTTTAATATTTTAAATTTCCGAAATTCTTTAATTGAATTAAATTTATCCTCTTTTTTTTTATCTTTTGAACACTGATTTTTTTTTTCAATATTTTTTTTTTTAATTCCAATAATGATTCTGAAGTAAAATGTGATATACATAAATTCTTTTTTAATGTATTTAAGGGTGCAATCTTAGGAGGTATTATGGAGATAAAATGATGTCAAGCTAAACATATTACTTTTTTACAGCAAATGTAACAAGAGGGCAAAAAATTCAAATTTTGTCTCTAAAACCATTTAGCCAATCATAGGGCCTGAAATTCAATGAAATTATAAAAACTGGGCATAGTTTAAAATCAAAGCTCGTTAACTTCAAAAGTTTGAAAATGTAACCAACACTTACCGCATTTTAGTTCATCAGACCCATCTCCACAATCATTTTCTTCATCACACTGCCAAGAAATTGGAATGCACTTTTTAGATCTACATTGAAAGTGGTGAGAAGAACATTGACCTAAAAATAAAAATGTCTTATATTATAAAAAATATTAATAAAAACAATTTTTTGTTATTAAAACTAATTTTATTACAAATAAAGTGAATCAACAGATTAAAAAAAAAGGATAATATAACAACAAGCAGATCCAATTCCATTTTTTTAGGTACTTCAGCTTATTACAAAATTATGTATAAGAATTCAGAAAAACATTTTTAAAAAAAGGATAATAAATAATAATAGGAAGGGATAATAGTTACCATCTACAACTGCCATTTTTGTAGACATAATAGTTGTATATTAATAACCGTTCTTTGTCAATTGATATTCAGCTGATTTTTTACCCATTTTTATTACTCAAATATTAACTTTTTAATTTCAGTAAACAACAGATATTAAAAATATGAATTAATTTTTGGCTACATATGAAATATTTCAAAACTCCATCATAGAGGCACAAATATTAAGAATTCTTTGACAAGGAAATAGAATTTGATGGCAAGCGTATCGAGAAGCACCTACTGAAGAATTATGAAAGAGTAAGGAAATTCTGTATTTGATCTACAGGTTCCATTTAAACAAAATAATGAAATATCGAATATCAAAAAATTTAGGCACAGAATAAAACATAGTAACATGAATGCAAAACGTAGATTTGCCAACTTTCAACTTCTTTAACTTTTTCGATTCATGAAAAATAAATTTTAATAGCTCTGAAAATCAAGGTAATTTTTTAATATCATTTTAATATTAAAATCATGCATTAAAAATTAATTTTTTATTTCTTAATTTATTTTCTCAGTCATTCAAAATAATATTTATTTTGCATTAACACATGACATTTTACTTTCAATTAAGTATTCAAAAAAAATTTATTTATCCCATTTGAAAATGACATATGAAAAAAATTATATATATATATATATATATAATCATGGTGGGACTACAAAGATTAACAGTATCTAGTTCATAGTATTTATATTTCACTTTTTCACCTGATTTCATCACCAACTTCAGGTTTTTAAACTGTACAATAAACAAAAATACATTATGTTTGCCAGCCAGCCATTTTGATAATTGCATTTTAATGCATACAAATTTTATCCCTTCTTAGGCAACATTCATGTTTACTTTTTTTAAATGTCATCAAACCAGAATCAGATCAATCAACATTTTCAAAGATTTAGTTAATAAAGTTTTAAAATTGCAAATTTTATCCATACTATGAATATCTGTCTATGATCGAAATACCATCAAACAAGCCAATAAATCAGAAATTGCTATCATTTATTTGAATATTAAAAAAAACCAATTCATTCTAATTACCATGGATTAATAATAATATGTAGAGGAAACTTGAAAAATATCAGAGGATTAACAGCATTAAAAATTAACAATGATTATATCTCAAATGTTTAAGTTATAAAACTAAACCAGACAAACAAAACTTACAATAAGTATAAAAGCAACAATATTAAAAAATTGAAAATTATTACATTTAAGATATTAATAAAGACAATAAAATACATCAAAATAATAAATATTAAAATTTCAAATAAATATTCAACAATTATTCTAAAGAATTGTGTACTTTTACTAAGATATCCTAGCAGAAGAGGAAATATAATTCGCATATATTGGGCTCCAAGTGTTTAAGTAATAAATTATTATTAACACTTCAACTCCACTATACTGTTTATTATCATTGCGATTACAATCAAAAACAAACATGAGAAAAATATTAAATAATTATCAATAAATCTTTGTTTTAAGCAGATTCCTGAAAAGAATTAAAACTTTAAAAATCCATTTTGAAAATTATGGCTTTACAAAATAAAATAGAACTATATGCAACAATTAAAATATTAAATGAAATTATATTGATATCTCAGCACATTAAATTCAGCACATTAAATGTCATTACAATCCAGATGAATACAAATGTATGTTTTATATGATTGCATTCATTGAATTATAAATAATATTGACAAATAGCATTTTTCAATATTGCATCAGTCAGGAAAATATATTTTAAAATTAAATAACATCGATAAATATTTTTAAAATGCATTACTTTCTTCAAATTTTATAATGATCGTAAAAGTAATTCTTACATTTTGATGACATTATTTTAAACATCAAAATATATTAGTATATAGTATCATTCAATCTTATGAGAACAATATATTTGACTTTTAAATTTAAAAATTAATGTAAAAGCGAAAGTAAAAGTCAGATCTTTGCATAATAATATATCGCTACGCATTTCAAAAGATTTCATTTTGTTTACATCATCATTTTTACCAATTCTGAATATGATCTTTAATGTAAACTTTAATCGCTTTTACAATAAAATAAATCACTTTCTAGAAAAAAACTGCAATCTGTTATTTGCCCCCTTTAAGTTAAAATTTATTACTTCGTTGATTATTTTATTAAAAAAAATTAAATATTTTTCAATTCAGAAACTACACACATTTATAGTAAATCCCTGCCGGCATATTGCAAGGGCGGCACCATGTGAGTAAACCGAACGTTAATGAATACTTTTTAAGAATTGAATATAAAAAATGAATGGGAGCTTACCGTCAGTCTGGAGCGCAAACACTGACAGAAGGAAAACTAATGTAATCAATGTGTTAAATGGATTTTTGATAAATATTAGTCCCATCGCGAGAAATTTTTTTGGAGCTTTGGGAAGCTCGCTATGACTGCTCTTGAAGCTACGAACTAGACGTAAAAGAGAGTACTACGATTACCGGACTCACTTGCAGCATCGGTCGCGTGACGTAGGCAGGCCGCTGTGCTGCCACATCTCTCTCAAAGGATTCCATTACTCGCGAGCACCCCCTAAATGATTTCATACCATTAATTTCTAAAAATGTTATTACTTCATTACAACTTCTTTAAAAATTCTTTTCAAAAGTGTAATACCTATTTTGTTATTAGTACTAATCATTGATGTTTTTAATGAATGAAAAAATGGAAACTAGGCTTTGATTTTCAAATTGTGGAGGATAGAGTGGCAGTTACTAGAATATCCTCGAACAACATCACGCCACTGTCAGTATGGCATGATTGGTCTAAAAATTTCTTTTTTAGGGGGGAATGGAAGGTGTGGACTGGAGGTGTGTGTCTAGGAGATGGTGTCATTGAGGCTTAGACGGTGGGGGTTGTAAAAGAGGGGTGAGCGGTCTCTTCAGAAGTAGACCGTAGATAAGAGAATAGGAAAAGGCGATTCTTCTGAAAATTGCATTTCGGTCATTTGCCTCTTCAACCGAATTATTTTTTCCGGTTTCGTGGAATTTCAATTTTTTTTTTCTTTGTAAATATTGTTATAAATGGTTTTATTTTGTAGAAAACTAATTTACTGTTTAATTTTTATCCTTCGATTAAATTTATTAAAATAATGAAAAAAAATACAGTAAGTTATTGAATAATATTACTAGATTTTACACTCCAAGAATTTTTCTGATTTAGATTTCGTAAAAAAATGGGGGAGAGGTCGAAACCAAGAGAAATTATTTGAAAAAAAAAAAGATAATTGGAAGTAATGTTAAAATAAAACCATCTTAATATGAAGAAAAGTGATAGTATAACGTTATAAAAAAAGATTGGCTTTGTATTTATATATGTACGCTTCACATCACTGTCTAAAACTCATGTCGAATTCAACCACGTTTTCCACACTTGTTATTTCAATAAATATTTGATTTTTGTAAATTCAAAAATCAGTTAAATATTTAATTAATTAAAAATTAACCAAAATTTAGCCTTTCTCCATGACAGCTTCAAGGAAAATTATTCCAGAAGGAATATATTTAAACCATTTTAAAATTCAAACTTCAATGATTTCAGTTTTATTTTTGCACATCGATTCTTTCAATTTCTTTTTAATTAAACGCATTAAAATTTCTTTTAACTACTCAACCAGTACTTTTATTTTTTATTTTAATACATATATTTTTAACAAGTTTTCATTTGTTTCAAAGAAAGAATTAAAAATTTCTCATCAGTGATACAAATTAATCACTCAAATGGAAACAAAACTAAAACTCTTACCAGATGAGAACAGCGTCTCCATGCTGCGAGAAATTAACAAATGTTTTTCCTACACAGAATTAAGAGGAAATCATTTCGAAAAAATGTGCACCATTATAAAATTTAAAATTCTATCTCATCAACAATATCGAATTCACTTTTGAAAAATTTTTATTCATTTGTTGTTAATTCTTTAGAAAATTGAATGCAGACGATTTCGGAAGTAAAAAAAAATTATAAAAAAACAAATATAACTAGTATATTAATATACTAGTTATATTTGTCATATGTTAGTATATTATTTGTTATATACTAGATATTAAACAATAGAAAAATAATTTTTGAGCATTTATAAGAATAGAAAAGAAGAAAAATTCATTTGAAGAAATTAAATGTAAATTTTTAATATTATTCTTTCAATAATAATATTCATAGTTTTTTTTATTGATTATTAAAATCCATTTTTGTCATGGCTATATACTTTTGATTCGTACTTTCAAAGTAAAAGTTAAACTTTATTTTAAAATGTATAATGATTGCTTTAGCTTGGAATTTTCTATTGAAAAAATATTTTTTAACTTCATTAATGCCAATAAGCATGCTGTAATTGCAAAGATATTTTATAATTGAAATCATGCAAAGATTTGGAGAACAAATTTATAATTCATTCGAGAAAGTGTAGAAAGGTATTATAGCTTTCCCCTTCTAAAAGTCATCCATTATAGGCAACGGTGATTGCACCGTTGCAAAGTAAAGACAAAGATGAATGATAAAGGACCGCCCAGAAACAGTAAAGTAACATGATAGCAAAAGTCAGCTATTGTTAAGCTTCTTTTTATATAGCGCTGGTCAAAATCTGTCATTGATTTATGAATTTTTAAAACAAATTTATGAAAACAGTTTTAACATTTGATGTACTTTGTAAGGAGCATAAAATATTAATCAAATAATAATTCATCGAACTGCACTTGTAAAGCTATGAAACTTTTAAAATAAAAATGATCTTTTTATTAATTTTATGAAATTTGGCTGCCAATAAATTCTTTTTTTCTAAGTGGTTTTTTTTCGGGGGGGGGGGTTATTTTATTGATTTTTCATATTTCAAATTTTAAAAAATAAATATATAATAATACCCTGTAAAAGAGACAAATTTTGGGATTAACTGAAATGAGAAAATGCTATTAGCATTTAGCAAAGATTTCAAATTTTATTGTAAAGTTTTATTGCAAAACGGAACTTGTTACGGTAATTACTTAATTAAAACTTATAAAATTATAATTCCCTCATTTCGTTTATTTTGCAAAGATTCTATTACCAAATGTATTTCCAAAATGTAAAAATATATAAACGGGTATTAAAAGGGTTTTAAGTAATTGAATTTAATGATATATTTTTTTTTAGTCCTTTAGCCTTTTTTTAATAGTGTTTCTGCCAATGCGCAAAAACCGAATGGAATATTCCAAAGATATTTTTGTACTTTTTTCTTTTTTGATCTATAATGAATATTTTAAATGAATAATTTTGATATATATGTATATTTTAAATGTTTACTTTTTTTTACTGTTGAATCCTATGGGGCGAGGCACCTTGTAATTGGGGATGACGATAAAAATGCAATTTATTATAATATTATTAATTATTTAAAGTAAACTAACAATATATATATATATATACACGATTTGATTTTAAAAACAAAAATAAATGTTTCCGTTAATTACCTCCCACCCACCCCTGTAACTTCTAACAAGGATAGATGGCTCTAGCTACCCTTGTAGGTACACAAAAAAAAGGGTCCGGCTTCTCCCATTGATGATGGGACTTATTTCCTTAGGGAAGGGTTGTACCGTGGCCGGTGATGGCCCTTAGGACTTAACCAGAGTTCCTACTAGTGTTGCTGTTGCGATAATCTGATAATTCAAGTTTTTCCGTGTACTTTCCGGCGATTGGAATAGCCAGTTTGTAGTTCGGGATTTTTTTGCTGTTGAACAAATTATATATCAAAATACTTAAAGGCAAATTATTTACAATGTGGAATAAATGTAAACCATATATTGTCAGAAACAGAAATCCTTTGCGTTTCTGCACACGTACCAATCGATTTTGATTAAATGATTTGGTGTTTACATCGCATCAATAGAGATGCCCATAAAATGTGGAAGAGGCTACGTTTGCTTTTTGTTAAGTAATATACATGATATCGTATTTTCATTCACCGATTTGCTATATGGAATATATCTATAATTAAATGGATTATTTTTAACGAGAATACTTATAAACATCTTTTATGAATATGGATCTAAACAAAATAATATAGTTGTATGTACATTTTTTCCTTCCTCGAAACAAGTAAGAATTTGATAATAAATATTTTCATTAACCGATTATTGTAGTGTCTTCATGCAGAGACAGTTGCTATTAAGAAATCTATTGAAAACACTGATAAAAAGATAAAAGTCATCAAAATTACATCAGATTCAATATTAGTTCTTAAATCCTTTGATGCCCTCTGAAACCAGCGAATGTAGTCTCTCCACAACTTTCTCGCATACTCTCTAATAAAAGTATTATTCTCCGCAACACCCCACTCCACCTCGCAAAAATTTGTTGATTTTTGGAAAGGCAGAGAAACCTTGCATGGCACTGATGTACAATAGCTACAAAAAACATTTATATATTTGTAGTATTTGGGATAAATTTAGCATCTTTACAAAATCTATCATCTGATCCCTGGTGATTTCTCTTTGTGTGTGATTACTCCATGCCGTCAAAAGTATCAAAAATCGACTTTGTGTTTTAAACGTGTTTTCCCCAAACAAATGGAATCAAAATTTGATACAGAATTACAATTGTAGTCACATACCGAATTTGTTATATTCAAGTCATTATCTCCTTTACATACTTCTGAAAGCACAAACCGACATACGGACAACCCATTGTTGAATTTAGCTCAAAATTTCGTAGTTGTCGACAATATAGATTTAAAATATTCATATCGAATTTTATCCATCTAGCTTTATTAGTTTTGTTGCTGTTGTTTCTAATCCCAGGGTATAGCTGAGCTGTACCACCTCCATGAAATCAAAGATCTACAAAAAGTCCATAAACCATAACTGATCCCTTAGAATCTCAAAAATAATGAAATGTAAACATTTAGGAATATGATCGAGGGAGACTTGACTTGCCTTGCGCCCAGGACATTCAACAAAGATCCTCCATCTGTGCTGCAAGGTGAGGTATTTGGTGTATCCACTCAAAAACCGGGAGAGAGTCGTTTGCTGTTTTCTGGAGTCTGGATATCGCTAGAAACCAGGAATATCTAGAAGGACATATTTCGTTAAGCAGTTATTGATTTAATTCATACTCAAGCAGCCGGACTGGTTGGTTTCCTCTGAATAGATTTGACTCAAAATTTGATAGAAATTTAGAAATTTGGCTGTAAAAACCATCTATCAAACTCCAAGCGTTTTTTAGTTATCTTTGCAATAGGGAAACAAACAGACATAGTACCAAAAATGTATTTTTTCATTTCAGGGAAGTATAAAATGTGAAGATTCGTCAGAATCTCGAACTCAAGTTTTTTTATGATTAGAATACGAGGGATGATTCGAAAAAAACATTCCATGTGATTTACAAGGCAAAGGAAAAATGCTTTATTAATGGACACATGTGGTGATCTAATCACCAAACAAATTGAGGCATTTAATACAAATTTTTTAACCCATCTTAGTAATAATCTGGTCCCTGGCTATTGAGCCAGTTCTGGGCACCTTTTTGAACGTAACCGTCTGATATGAACCTTGTTTAGGAAAAGTGTTTCTTCAATGCCGGGGAAAAGAAATAGTCACTTTGAGCAAAATCGGTGCTGTATGGACGAAGTGACTTCAGACTTCCCACCCAAATGTTTCCAGCAATCTCTCTGCCCGTTTTAAAAGAACGACACCATTTCGCCACCTATTGTCATTGCTTTGTCTCCTTACATTTCAACGATTTGTCAGTGAATGTCTGATGGACACGCATTCTTGATCAATCGAAATCGTATCACAGCTCGCACCACTGTGATACGATAGACTTCTTGAGATTACTGTCGCTGCTCCAATTCTCAGTATTAACCCATTTATGCCTAAGGTGAAAAAATTGGAATTTTTGCATGAAATTTCTATATGTTGGATAAAAAAATATAATAAACATAACTTTTATGTAAGGGGTGTTCAAAAAATGGAAACAGTAGGCATTCATGGGTTAGGACTATCTCCTCTAACGATAGTTTTAAGACAATTAGCATCATGCGTCTCTATTCAGGGTAAAAATATTCCCATCCGCAATTTCTACTTTTCAATTACTGCTGCCTGTAAACTTTTTTGGGGGGTCGCTCTTCGTACTTTCTCCATGCTTCATACACGATAAAGTATATATATATACAGTCGATTCCGGTTAATCGGACCACATCGGGACGTGATCATTTTGGTCCTAATAACCGGCTGGTCCGATTACACGAACATGCCCTATGTTACAAGACGAGACGTGCTATACGTAATATATTAAAATGTCATTATGACCTTTATTGTGCGGTACACGCGTATGGCAAACATACAAACAAGAACTACTTATGAACTTTATTCATTGAAAAATAAATTTACAAACAAATTCTTCGAAACGATCCACGTGATACTCAGCATGCGAAGCACAGTAAAAAAAAAGTTCTTATCAAATTCAAGTCAACGTTTAAAGAACTTACTACCGAGCTGCCCGTTCTAAGAAACAAAGTGTCTGGGTAAAAGCGACTTTGAGTTCTTCTGGAAATGAAGAGGTCGAAATGCCGATAATACAATCCATCTCTCAATTGCGGATGAAAACTTGCTCTTATCAGAAAGAGCAATTAAGCCGCCTTTTTAAGTACTTTTTCGTTTATTCATCATAAAAATAAGTATTCTTATCATCATGGTAGTTAAAATGATAATTTTCTGAGCATTCATCTTCCCGAATTTTTATTGCTTGTTGAATGATTCTAACATTTTGAAGTATTGCAGATGAATGTGTAATTTGGTGGCAATCTCTGTGATTGATATTTTCTATGTGTACGTAACCTTTTTCGACTTTTTTTGACGCAAATTTCACATTTATTTCATCATAAAACATTGCATTATATCATAGAAAGGAAATCTTATGTATAACTAATGTAGTGGATGGAAATTCCACTTTGACACGTTGATGAATTTTTACACTTTAGATATTCAAGAATCTAAATTGGCTTTCTTGAAGAATCCTGTTCGCCCATCTATTTACAGGCAATGAAAATATAAAATCAACAAAATAATAGGAATTTTCAAGTTAAAAATATTTCATATAAGATACTGATAATAGAAGAAAGAATTACTCAAGAAAGAATTATCAATTAAAAAGTTATATATATATATAAAATCATATTTATTAAACTAATCTGCATTAGTATGGTTTACTTGATTAGTGAAAAGAATCGAAATGCAAATAACTAAGCATCTTCTTGGAGTAGAGGTGGGCATTAAGTCGATCGCGATCGACTTGTCGACCACGAATATGTTTTAGTGACTGCATTTACAAGGATCTATGACGTGCATGCTAAAAGAAACATACTTATGTAACACTATATTCTATTTATATCCTTGAGGAAAACAAAATTGTTTTCATACAAAATGACATGCTTTTAAAAGCACATTCTTCAGACCCAAAGAACTTTTGGAACACAATGGACGTATCCCAATTTTTAAACAAGTCGCGTATCATTTAACATCGTTCTTTGGTTTCACCTACCAGTGTGAATCTGTATTTTCAAAGATGAATGTAATTAAGACCGAGATATTAGTGGAAAACGTGCAGATTGTCTTCTACCAGCTATAAGTATAAGAGGGCTGCGCTAGCCTGGTTGGTAGAGCGTCCGTCTCGTAACCAAAAAGTAGCGAGTTCTGTTCTCGTCTCGACCAAAGACTGCCGAGTTGGCTAAGGGCAATTGGAACACGTTAAATAGGTCGTGACTGCAAAGTCTTCCAAGTTCCCACAACAAATTATACACCTCTGGGGGTACTGAATCAGGGATGAGTCGGTCTCTGATTGGGATCTAAATTCTGACTGGCGGATGAAGGAGTGAGTTCGAAGGCCTCCTAAAAAGAGTTGTGTTATCTGTGCTCGA
>JAPMOQ010020901.1:131434-143239 GCA_026543055.1 Argiope trifasciata
ATAGATATTATAAGTTATAAATAGCATCTCTTATCATAATGTCTGATCAGAATGACTCCAAATAAAAGGAATTTTCAATTTATGTAATAAAAATATTAGTTTTCTTTGGAATAAAAAAAAATTAGAAGATGATTTTACTAAAAACTCTTTAATAAAGTATGTCAATGCCAAAGCAATGTCTGCATGTTACAGTTTAAAATACTGAGCTTAAAACACAAAATTTTATAAATTAGAATATGACAGTTTTCATAGGAGTATTTACAAAAGTTTTGCATGAAGGACAAAAAGAATGAAGAGCAACAAAAATAAACACTAACTGGTAACCAAAAAGAAATCGAAAAAGCGAATTATTTTTAAATATCGATTTATGGTATTACGATTTATCGTGAGCCGCTAGGCGAAATCGGAAGTATAATTGAATTTTTTTAATGCGAGTACGCTTAAGTGTAAAAATGCAAGTTGCAAATAATATTGTGAATTTAATCTGAATTCATCTTTTTTGCTTTTATTTCTGAAAATGAATATATGGCCATTAAACAAACCTAAAACGTTCTGATAGCAGTAATTATTTTTCCAAGATGGCATCATTCAGTTAGGAAACGCAAAACAGCTTATTCCAAAATAACACGAGTCAAATTCCAGTATTTTTATATATTAGAACATGACAATATTCATACTAGCTTTACCTCTGTTCGAGAAGAAAATTTGATGTATGTGTAGGAAAAACTATCAAATAATGACAAATAAAATAAATTAAACCTAACCTAAATGCAATACATTTAAAAGTATCAGTATATACGAAAACTATATAACACAACTGCAATTTAATAACAAAAACACACAACTGACGTAAAAGTCTATTTTATTTATCTATCGACATTGTGATAGCTACAGCTGTATAATACACATAATTTCGAAACTTTTAAATTAAATGAAAATTCAGTTATCAACAATCACGCCCGAACATTCAACGCCAGTTGGCTTAATGCAAATGCTTGACTTTCCTACGCCAGTTAAGGTGACGCAATGCAAATTTAAAAAAAAAATTATTTCCTTTATTCTGTTTTCTTTTCATTTAAAAGTACTTCAGAATGAACCCGAAAGATCGATTCATTAACAATATTTCAATTTAAATACATGAAACAAATAGAAAATAAATAGAATCGTTTGAAATAATCGGTCAAAATTTTCCTAAGCCTAACCTCATTTCTGTTGGGGGGAAAAACTGGAGACTTCTTAGCTTCGGCGGGATTTGGCCTGAATTTTTTGGCGCGAAAGTTAGTTTTTAAAGAATAAAAAATGAAACACTCCATGAACCGGAATAAAAAGTAGCCTATGTTTTAATACTGACTATAATCTATCTTTGTGCTAAATTTCATCCCATTCCGTTCAGCTGTTCAGGTGTGATGGAGTAACAAACATCTAAACTCTGACATTTACAATATTAGATAAATTAAAAATTCTATGTGAAGGAGAAAGGCACCAAAAATAAACACTGACTGATTACCAAAACAAAATCCAAAATGCAAATTAATCGTTAATATCGATTTATTGTATCGCTATTTATGGTGAATTATTATTCATGTTTGTGATTTCAATAGATCGATATTTTTCAAAATTATCGATTTTTTTTTTTCAATAAATCGAAAATCGACGAAGCTCTAATTATAACATCAGAGATATGCGATTTCATATGCGAACTTTTTATATAAGTCTTCAAATGTTCTTCAAGAAATAAGATCTTCAAATAATTTATAGGGATACAGATTAACCCTTTCGCGCCTACTGGCACATATACGTGCCAGCAAGAAACACGCTCATTTCCCGGCCGACACACCGGCGTGACAGAGCCTTTTCTTGTTCACCCCCGGCCGTCACACATTTGTGCCAGTGTCCTAGAACGTTTTAAAAAATATAATTTTCGGCACGATGGCATTGTATGCCCATATGGTTTCAGATACATGTAGATCTGACCTTCTACTCGAAATGAGAGAAGGATGACTCATATGCACGTGGTTTTGGATTATATAAACATAGGGGGAAATAAATGCTTCCGATTGGAATGCTTTATGACGGCTCATTAAATTCGCACGTGGTATTTGTTTATAGTAAATAGGGAGTTTTATTTTTGGTTATTTCGGTTTGCAGTCCAGTCTTTAGTGGATGATTAGATTTAAAGTAAGTATTGAAAATAAAATGTGTAAAATATATATTTAAACAAGAAATGACTTAAGTAAATAAAATATGTGTAAATGTATAAAAAAAGCATATGCCGTTCAAATTCTATACAGAGCATTATTAAACAATGCGTTGATACTTCGGTAAATTCATGGATTTAGGCTTAACAGCAAAAAGTCCTCCGGCCCTGGACAGACTCTCGCAAAAGAAACTGCCGGCCTCAGCGATAAGCGCGCGTTAGCGATTTCCGTCGTGAAAAGGTTAATCCATGTTAACGAAATTGCAGAATTGATTTTTAGCAAATTATATCATCAATTGCAATAAAGAATTTTTAAAATGTTTGAAACATTTAATCAGTGATTTTTGTTGTTTTACACCGAAAGCTGTAATACAGATAAAAACGCACAGTTGAGAAAAACGAAACTGACCAATAAAAAAGAAACGAATGAGGAAGATGGCATTTTATCAGTAAAAAAACTGAATGAAAGCGTACCAAACATAAATAAACACAGCGCCTACTTGAGAGAAAAGATAAGATAAGGAATTTCAAACAATCAGCAATGATAAGCTTTTCACACGAGTATATATATATCCTCGACATGCTGTCTTTGTTTATTGTGTTTATTTAACATCTGATAACGAAATTCGACAGGGAAAAAAAAGAATGTTTTCGTTTGCAAATCCAAACCAAACTCGCTATAAAAATATATTAAAACTTCTGTCCCATTTAATCATCTTTTGCGAATTTCCTTTTAGTTTATGATAAACATAAGCAGAGATTTTTCAGTTCAAACTTCGAAAACAACTGAAAAAATTCCGACTTTGTTTACAGTTCCGAAGCATAAATGAAATTCTTCCATTTTTTCTTTAAAATTAAAACTGGCAATCGTCTCAAGAGTGAAAGAGGAATGGATTACAGCAGAGGTGTCCAAACTTTTCGCGGCACGGGCCGGATCGAAATTAGATCCATGTTATACGGGCCACATGTATATACAAATTGAAAAATATCATTATGAGTAAAGAAGCATTAAATACTATTAATTAATACTATTTTATTGTAACTTGAAAATACAAAATACTAAACAAACAAAGTATAATTATATAATTATTTTATATAAACTGAAATATTTTCATGCAACTTCTAATGCGAATGATGAAACTTTTTTTTTTTTGTTGTAGAATGTTTTTATAGTTGGGATCAAAATTTGTTACACCAATCATAAGCAATGACTGCAAATGATCATCAGATAAATTTGCTCTATATTTTGATTTGAGATACTTCATTCGAGAAAAAGTTTGTTCGCACACGTAAGTAGTCCCAAACATTGAAATGAATTTACGAGCAAATTTCTTCAAATTTGGAAACTCTTTTGCATCCAAATATTTATAAAAAATCTATTAAGTTTCCTTCCTTGTATTTGTCCTTGATTTGTTCGTTTGCTTGAAGATCAATAATTTCTATTTGAAGCTGGCTTGAGAGTTCAGCAACGTTGCAATCAAATGGATTTTGGAACAGCCGAACATCATTATGTTTTAAAACCCTTCGCGGGCCGGATAAAATCACTTGGCGGGCCGGGTTTGGCCCGCGGGCCGTAGTTTGGACACCTCTGGATTACAGAAATCAAATGACATGTTTCATCGTTGACAAAAAAAAAAATCAAAATTTTTATTTCATGAAACTACCACCCTCGATTTATTTTTTCTTAACTATAAATACGTTTCGACTAAATCACGAAAAACCTGAAAAAAAAAAAATTGCATTTCTATATCATGCTATTAGAATATATGGGATTGACAATCAGATCACTTGAGCAGTGATTCTTAAATACTGTGCCGCGGTACCTTTGTGCGCCGCCAAATTTTATAAATGTATATAGTAAAAGTTATAATGCATTTTTTATTACGAATAAAGTTTGTTTTCAAATTTAAGAAAAGTACGCAGTAAAAGAAAACTGTTGTTTTTACAACAGTTAAAAATTGTTTTCTGGAAAGTAATTTATATCGAAGATAAAAAACAATAAAAGTATTCTTGTTATTATCTTGTAATTAATCCCTTAATAAACGTACTGTTGCTTTTGTTGTACATATATTATTTTATTTTGCATTTAAAATTATAATCGTAAACTATTTTACACTATGCATTATAGATAAGTAAATAACTTTTAAGCTTTTTTTTTTTTTTTTTTTTTTTTTTGTATGCCGCCAAATTTTGAAACTGTTAAAATCGTGCCACGATAATAATAAAAAAAAGTTTGAGAATCACTGCACTAGAGAATACCGATTCATATACAAAGTTTGAAAAAAAGTCATAAGGAAATCTTTTTTTATTTTCCATTTTAATTCGAATTGCAAACTAAAAGAATACTTCAATGGCCCAAATATGAACGATTCCTTCCATATTTTAGGTAATAAATAAGTGTAAATACACCCGAATTCAATCAAGTACTATGATGTAAAAAAGTTTATTTCATTTGCTTTATGCTATACGTTAAGCCTATGAAAACATAAATAATAATATAGGATAACACTATAAAATGATTTTAATAGATACACTGAAGTGACAAAAGTCATGGGATGACTGTTAATATCGTGTCGGTCCTCCTTTTGCCCGGCGAAGTGCAACAACTCGACGTGTCATGGAGTCCACAAGTCGTTGGAAGTCCTCTGCAGGAATATTGAGCCATGCTGTCTGTATAGACGTCCATAATTGTGAAAGTGTGGATGGTGCCGGAGTTTGGGCACGAACGGACCTTTCGATGATGTCCCATAAATGCTCGATGGGATTCATATCGGGCGATCTAGGTGGCCAGATCATACGTTGGAATTGTCCGGAATGCTCTTCAATTCAATCGCGAACAGTTCTGGCCCGGTGACATGGCGCATTGTCATCCATAAAAATCCCATCGTTATGAAGTCCATGTATGGCTGCAAATGATCTGCAAGCAGCTGAGCATAACCAGTTCCAGTCAATGATCGGTTCAGTTGCACCAGAGGACCGAGTCTATGCCATGTAAAAACAGCCCAGACCATTATGCAGCCACCACCAGCTTGAACAGTGCCTTGCTGACAGTTTGGGTCCATGGCTTCGTGGGGTCTGCGCCACACTCGAACTCTACCATCAGCTCGTAACAACTGAAATCGTGACTCATCTGACCACGCCACGGTTTTTCACTGGTCTAGGGACCAGTCGATATGCTCACGAGCCCAGGAGAGTCGCTGCAGGCGATGTCGTGCTCTCAGTAAAGGCACTCGAGTCGGTCTTCTGCTATCATAGCCCAAGGAAGACAAATTTCGCCGCACAGTCCTATCGGACACGTCCCTCGTACGTCCCACATTGATTCCTGCAGTTATTTGACAAAGTGTTGCGTGTCTATTAACATTGACCATTCTACACAGACGTCGGCGGTCTCGGTCGTTATGTTTTGGTGGTCGCCCACTGCGCTGTCCATGATGGGATGTGATGCCTGAAATTTCATACTCTCGGCACACTCTTGATACTGTGGATCTCGGAATGTTGAATTCCCTAACGATATCCGCAATGGAATGACCCATGCGTCTAGCTCCAACTAACATTCCACGTTCAAAGTCTGTTAATTCTCGTCGTGCCGCCATAAATCACGAAAAACCTGTTCACATGAATAACTTGAACACAAATGAAAGCTCTGGAAAATGAACTGCGCATTTATACTTTTTCGCTGCGATACTACTGCCATCTGTATATTTGCATATTGCTATCCCATGACTTTTGTCACTTCAGTGTATAATTTCAACGTCCAGTTTAAAATCTGATATGTGAATTGTATTTTTATTTAATAAAAAAGATTTAATAATATTTTATTGCAGCCGGTAATAATTTAGGTAAACTGTGATATCCATGACTAAACTTTTTTTAATGATTTTATAACAGTAATTTCTTTATTCGCTTTTCTTGCCTTGCTTGAGATATCAGTATAGATATCTTTTTATTTTGGCATCAATAGCCTTATTTTAAAATAAGCATATGTTTGTTTGTTTTTACAAAAAAAAATTTTTACATTGATTTTTCGATCCTGTAGAGAGTACGAGAAATGTCAAAAGTTTTTTTAATCCCCTTTTAAAACTAAATATTTAAAATGCTTCGATTAGAATTTATATTTAGCATGGCTTTTGAAACAGAGTAGCATGCTGCATCTATTTTTAAAGCTGCATAAATTTCAGTTAAAATTTGAAATCTGCGAATCCAGGTTTCCTTATTTTGCTTTTTTCTTGTAATGAATTTTTTTTAAATCACTTAAATTTTGGGGGACTTTCAGAAAATAAATTAAAAAGGTCACATTTATCAAATACATATTTTGCCTTTTCCACCTAACCGTCTGTCAATCTGTACTTTGGCTTGCGTGTAAACGCTAAAATTCATAAATGCAATTATTTAAATCAATAAAATATGGTATATTATCTTTTGACTACAATTTTGGTTTTATTCGGTCTGTAAAAAGGTGCTCAAATGTATATATATACATTTGCACGTTAGATTCAGTGAAAATGTTAAATTTCCCAAAAAAGACCCATATTTCGTACCTATTATTTACAAATACCATGCAAAGATTTAAGGAGTTTGTAGCCTTGTCCAAGTTCTATAATTTTATGCTGAAGGAAATAATAATCCTTAATTGTAGAGTATAGTATGCGAGAGTGTCTGAAAGTCCATAACTGTTAGCAATTTGCTTAAAGATTTCTTCCCATAAATGTGCTTCCTTCTGTTTCAATTTTTTTTTTAAAAGAATGTCCTTAGCAGCTGTGCGTAGTTAAAACAAACTGGAAATTTCCCAAATACGTGAACTATAACAATCGCAAATAAAACATGTGATCACTTATTTGTTAAAAAGAAAACAGAAATCCCATTTGGACTTCTAGAAATAACCTTGGCCTTGAATCCGCTAAGAGCTTTTAAAACATAGAAGAGATCTTTTAGAGCTCTTCATTTAACAGCGGGGAATATCCCATTTCGATGAAATAATAACAGTATTTCTGAATCGTACGAAATATTGTACTTCTTATTTGATTACAGATGGAAATGGTCGTTTTTTATTTTCTTGTATGCGAAGTACACCAAGTGAAAAGTACAAATTCGATATCAAAACTTTGACAAGTTTCTGCGTTTCAGATCAACTTAAGTTCAAAAATTCTGGAATTATGTCTGTCCGTCGGCAAATTCGATAGTTCAAAAATTCTTTGAGCCAGATGTGTAAAATTTGGAATGTAGTCTTTCCTTCAAATCTGTAATAAATTTCTTTCAAATTGTGAATTAAATCTATTCAGAAGAAATGTATCACCTCGATCTGTCCGAATATAAGTTAGCATTATAAGTTCAAAACGTAAAGAGCGCAATGGATAAAATTTAATAAATAGCTTTAGCATTTATAAGGTAAATTCATATTGCTGTATTGAAACCAAATCTTGCCGAGTCTGCAAAGCTGAATGGTTATGACGCTGGACTCATAGTCCGGAGATCACGTGTTCGAATCCCAGGAGACTTGAAGAGTGTTTTTCCTTTACTTCGTGTTCCAGGAGATTCTGAACTTTTCTTTCATTTAACAGATGAGTGCTCTGGACTTTCTTACTGTCTCCAGATAAGTGTTCTGGAACTTTCCCTACCTGTATGAAAGCTGAAGTTCTCTCAGTCACAGGGTTCTTAGTTCAAAGTTGAGCTAATAAATGGATTTCACTCTACTTCCTGAGTTCTATCTACGTGACAATATTGAAATGTTCCCCTGCCCCATTCACGATAAGCGGCATTTCAAACCAGTTGTTCACCACCTGTTAAAACCCTCAATTGTTAAATGCTTTATAGCCGAGTGGTCGTCGCATCTGGTCATTAGAATTCAACTGAGGAACCACACGTGGAGTTGTTTGTTAAGAAGGGACTTATCGCATCTTCAAGGAAAAAGAGTGTAAACCCATCTGGATGTCAAACGGTCCCATTGTGACGGGACTATCATTAACACGCGATCCAGAATGGTCAGTTACGAGGATGCATCATGGATGGTCATTTCCCACGCCAGACTGGATCCACAAATGATGACAAGTCTGCTGAACGGCTATTGGGCGGCAGAGTGCTAAAATGGACCAGTGGGAAGTAAGAGGCGGAGATTGGACAAAGTGCAAGGGTTTTCTTTGAAGGAGAGAGATCTTTTGAATTGCGGCCTTCTGAATTTTACGCTCCACCCTGGAGTAGCGTGCGGACTAACACCTGTTAGTGTCTTGTTGTGTTTTTTCCCTGAATTGATGGAGAACCCCTTTCATTAACTCTTTTTTTTTACGATAAACCTTCGACTGTTATGTAAATTTCCTCAACTTCCAAATGGTGTAAATACCAAATATTTGAATATAGAAGAGAACAAATGGTTTTTATGTATATACATGGCTGGAAATAAAAGACTTGTCTGAAATTATACTCTTTTATTTGATCGGTCAGGATCAAGACATTGCAATATCAAATTTGGAGCGGAATTTGATTGTCGGCCTGTTTTTTCACAAGTATTAAAACAAAACACAAATCAAAAGCTCGAAAACACAATGACTTAAATAGATGAATTTTAGTACTTCATTTTGTAAATATAATTAAGGGCTATGTGAAATTTTAATTTCAATCGGAGGGGAAAAAATGCATAGAAAACACATATACGATTTCCTAATACCTGCGCCAAGGATTAGTCACAAAAGAAATAGACGACATTAGAATCAACAAAAATGCAGGATTCTTGCCATAAATCGATCTTTTGCAAATATTGTTCGGTCAAAAGCATGCAATTAATATATAAGTGCCAGTTTTCTTTGCTATGCAACAAAACACTCATCTCTCATGTATGGGAGCCTGTAAATAAAAATCTGCTCAACGGTTCAATGCCCGACTTTTTATTTTATGTGAAAGTAGACAGCTAACCTCTTTATTACAGAGCATGCGAGAAAATTTCTGGAAACAACTCCTTTTGGTTTATTCCTATTTTTATACTCTTTTACTTCATAAGAATTCCTTCAGGTTTGATGGGGTTATGATGGCTTAATGATATAGTATCTAATTCGGAATCAGAGGGTTTCAAGGCTAAGCTTTACCGTAGAAGCGTCGCCAAAGCAGGCCTAGTGCACGCCAAACCTGAGAGGGGCACCCCCTTTGCTGGTGCGGCGGGGAAATTTGGAACAGGAGGAGGGCCCACCCGAGTCCTATCATTGGGTTGTGGGTGAAAACTTTCGTCCCAAAATAGCCCTAATGCTGCTTTGAAAAATGGAACGTTTATATAACCAAACTAATCTTTGTGTTTGAAGAGAGAGTCATTTTGTAATCCTTTTACCTCTGATGAATCAGATTCTGAATTTTTTATGTTGGCGTATTCTTGGTAATAGAGCAATATTTTAATGTTCATGAAATAGATTATCGATTAATCGATAATTTTAATAAAATTTTCGTTCCATATGTAAGGTATCATTTGGTACTGAATTAATGAAAAAAAATCGATTATCAAATGCCGCAATGCTTATGATAATGATTTATGAAATATATAAACTAAATAGGAAAATATGATTAAAAGTAATAAAAGTTTTTAAAAAAAACGACATTTTTATGGATGAAGTAAAAAGTACTCAAAATGAATAAAATTTGTCCAATAATGGTAATAAAGAAAACAAATATAATACGAAACATTTATTATTTAAAAAAACCTAGATTAAATTAAACAATAAAAAATATTGCTCCTAATTTGAAGTACTTATATAATTCGTGGAATTTTCAACAGCTTCTATTCTACTTTGATAACTTTTAGGTATGATCCCTTGGCTGCGAAACTTTGCTTTCTTCTTGTTCCTCCTCTTATTATTAATAATAATTTAATTTTAAAATTCTCTTTTGTAAAAAAAATGGTTTGATTGAACTTCGTATTTACAGTACACCAATTTTATGCAAGGCGTTCACTGTCTTAGCCAAAATCCACAAATTTTTGCTCTGCTGGGAGTTAGCAATTTTATCAAAGGGTATATGAGAAAGTTTGGGGGAAACCTTCCGCTTTGAGTATATGTAATAATGTTTTTAATATCTAATTTAAATCAGAATTAATTTCTAAAACTTTATCTTGATTTAGCGCATGGTAACTTCATTCTAAAATATTCTCTTATTTCCTGATCCGATTCCATTCCTCTACATAATTAATTCAAGAGACGCTTAGCAAAATTGCAGAATCAGCTAAAAGCCTACTTTCACACGCTCCACCTGAAAACCTAGAAAATTGCCCAACAAGCACATTCTTTTTTTAAAGCTCACTGTGTTCCCCCTGCTTTGAAACTCACATGTTCAGAAATCCCTCTGAGAATCTTAATAATATATTGACATTATAAACAAACTTTTCCCTATCAAAATATGCTATAAAAAAAGAGGGAAAATTAATTCCTGCCTTTTTCCCTCACTTTTCCTTCCCTTCCTTTTTTCCCTCGTGCTGCTCGTCAAAATGCTGCCTGCCTCCGGAGGAAGAATAAAGCGAAATTAAAAATTAAATGTCTTCGAATCTGCTATCTAATTCAAAAATTTTAAATCATTATATATATATACAATATTAATGTCTCGTTTTAAAGTAATACTAAGGCTACTTTGGGGTGACACCTGAGCTGGCACCCCCTCTCTAAGCTTCCACACCGTACCAGCGGGAGAATGTTTAGACCTTAGGGATTTGACATGTACAAGACTCGTTTACACGATGGTTCGAGACTGAAACCTAACGATGAAATCGAGTCACGAGACTGAAACCCTCCGGTACCAAATCGGAGACTTTACCACCTGGCCATATATACGGCATGAGGCGGCAGATTTAAAATAACCTGTGTCTTCATTGCGGATTTCAATTGGGATTGGTTTTTGAGCCCACTAAGTACATTTCAATACGAATCTTTCAGATTAGCACAATATAGTTGCATACAGGTAATAAAAAAACTATTGGAAAGTTTCTTTAATACATTTACATTAACTTTCCTTTTAGTAGCTATACAAGGACTAATTTGGGACGGATCTCATAATTTTGACGCTCAGTCAGATGATGGGGAGGACATTTCACATCCGCTTTCCAAATTCCCTCATCACACCAACGAAAAGACATTTGACTCATGATAACTGATTCAACGTGAGTCAGGCCCACATATCTGGTGAGTCTCGAATGGATTCAGTTTTTGAAGACTTTATCAGTAGGCTAGCACGACTCCCTTGAGGTTGAGGAAAAATGAGATAAAATTTTAAATTATCAATAGGCTACCAAAATTCCCTTGAGGTTGAGGCAAAATGAGATAAAATTTTAAATTATCACTAGGCTACCTAGACTCCCTTGAGGTTGAGGCAAAATGAGATAAAATTTTAAATTATTACTAGGCTACCTAGACTCCCTTGAGGTTGAGGCAAAATGAGATAAAATTTTAAATTATTACTAGGCTACCACGACTCCCTTGAGGTTGAGGCAAAATGAGATAAAATTTTAAATTATTACTAGGCTACCACGATTCCCTTGAGGTTGAGGCAAAATGAGATAAAATTTTAAATTATCACTAGGCTACCACGATTCCTTTGAGCTTGAGGCAAAATGAGATAAAATTTTAAATTATCACTAGGCTACCACG
>JAPMOQ010020901.1:143249-153269 GCA_026543055.1 Argiope trifasciata
AAATTTTAAATTATTACTAGGCTACCACGACTCCCTTGAGGTTGAGGCAAAATGAGATAAAATTTTAAATTATCACTATGCTTCCACGATTCCCTTGAGGTTGAGGCAAAATGAGATAAAATTTAAATTTATCCCTGAGTATTTTATACGAATGAAAGATAATTCTTTGTTTCATTTTCCCACTTCTAAACGATTTACTTTTAGTTTGTTACAAGATGCAATAAACACTTTTTTATATACACAGCATTTTTTAGAATATTTAAACATGCTGTAGTTTGGGATGCGATTTTTTTAATATTCCCCGTGTCCTTTGGGCGGTTAATCTAGGGAAATATTAAGAAGAAGAAAATAGTGAGTAGATTTACCTATCTCTTCCTACCCAGCTAACCAAACCTAAGTACCATTAACCAGTTTTCCTTTTAAAACTACACGATGAAATATCTCTTGCAATTTCCTTTAACAGTCTGAATGTCTTGACCAAGTTTTTTTTCGTAGTTTCGCAAACATTTGCTTTGTGTTTTCGACTTGGTTATCATGCAGAATGTTTGCTTTTTTATTAAAATTTAGTTAAGGGTAAGCTGCTTTGTTTATTTATACTTCCATAAATGTAGAAATGTAGATGTAGAATTTTTATTAATGAACTTGAATTTATACTTTTAATGATGAGGTGATTTTTATTTTTTAGTAAATTAAAACTTAGTATTCTTGTATATTAGCACAAATTTTAAAAAAATATATTAAAATAAAAATATTTAGTTTATTCTCCCCAATTCAAAGCTCTTCGAGTACGAGAAGCACGCTTGTATTATTTCTTTGTTGTTCCACGAATACGATAATTCAAAAATGCAGCTTGATACTGCCATGAAGTTTTGAGTCGACATTATTCGCCCATATGCAAATTTCTTTTAAACTTTGGCAGAAATACGCCACCTGAAGTCTGTGTTAATATAAGCACAGTAACGCAAACGGACAGATAAATTAAACTTTGCACGTGGTTTTACGGTTAAACTTAATTATCGGTATCAAATTCTGGACTAAATCCGTGAAACTTAACCATTTATATAGTTGTCTGTATGTTAAAATTTTCAGTCAAAAAAACAAAGATTTAGACAAATAAAAATCACTTTAACTCGATTATTATTTTAGCAAATTCTAGATTTCATCAGAAGGAAAGTATACACCTGAAATTCTTACTAGGTTTATTTAAAAATTTAAAAACCCAAAACGCCCCATATCGGACGGGAAAACGGATACAATGCAAATGGAGATGCAATGCTTCGTTCCTTAGTAGTGAATTTTTCATATTTCAAATGTTGCTGAGGCTATGTTTTTTAAAAAAAATTGATAGTTGAAATCATTATCGTACGGATGCAATGACTTTTTTTCTCAAAAATAGTGTGCTGTATTATATTGCAGCACTCTATGGTAGTAGATTTAAGAAACCAAAATTGTTTTATACATATAGTGTTTACTAGAGTGCAGTGGTGGATTTTCAACTAAGCACACTTGATGACTGTCTAGGGCTACTATGGTTGAGAAGGGGTCGCAAATCCGTTGATAAAAAAAAAATGCCATTGTGCGAAATAAATTAGTTAAAAATACAAATCCTGTGAATGATAAAATATTAGAATATCAACATCTCATCAAGTATAGCTTGTCAAATCCTTATCTGTTTCGTTGCAATTCTTTAGTTATTAAAATATTTATAAAACCCGATACCTGCTTTTATAGCATTGTATTTAATTTTTATTATCTTTTCGGATATTCAATATTCATGTTTATACACATATTCATAAATTAATTAAAATAAAAAATTAACCCAAAATTATTAATCTGCTAGAAATAAATAAAATTTTGGAACAAAATTGACCATCTGATTGAAAGAAGGGCATTATGCCGTGAACAACCCAAGTCATCAAAATACTTAAATCTAGTATCTACCAGGGAATGAAATCAAGGGGATACGAATGATACTTTCATTTAGTTAGAAATCGGATTTTCGTTTTTAAAGGTTTTTTTTATTAATTTCACATCCACTCTCCTTATAAAGGAACCAAAACGTTGTAGACAGTGAAAGTTGTCGGCATTTCAGTTTCATAAAGAGCATTTTTTTGGCAAATAAAATCTAATATCCGATAGAAAATTTAGGACATACATGTAGGAATTGGGTGGGACAGAATGCCCATCCAACCACATTTAGTTCAGTGTCTAGGGGCACTGAATAAAGAAAAAGAAGCTTTTGAACATGAAAGAAATTTATTTACAGTAAAGAAAAAGACATTTACGATTACGACAGGACTATTTACAATAGAGAAAAAAAAGTAAAAAGAAGGAATTACTTATAGATGCCGCCAAGAGTTGTTTCATGGCGAACTACGTTACGTTTTTTAAAGAATGCATGATCGGAACGATACGAACCCTCTCTGGTCCCTGTCTGGCAAGCGAATGCGCAGTTCGCTTTTTCTCGAATTCTTACGTCACGCGTTTTGGAATTTGGTTCAGCCATATCTAGTGATACCCGTGGCGACATCTATTGCAACAAATTGGAAAAATATTTAACAGCGAAACTAAATATTTAACAGCAATGGCTTGATTAAATCTCTACATACATAAAGACTGAATAAAATAAATCATAAAATAGGAGAAAAATATTTGTTTCTTATATTCGATTTGCCATTAAAAAAAGCAATTTATATTGTGATGCGATAGTTCATGACCACAAATTGGTTTTAAAAAATCAAGTAAAATCACTCCAAAATTAGCATGATATATGCGTATAGGTTTAATAAATATAGTGAATTTAATTCTAATATGCTAATAATTTTAAAATATGGAGCGACTTGAAAATCTAAATTATATCGCATGGTACATAACCTAAAAATCAATACTATTGCTCAGAAAAAATAAGTACACTAGTAGCACACAAATATTGTGTGACATTGATCAATATTCGCAATATTTTTTAATATCACACAATATAGTACAATATAGTGTAACAGCCTGTGCTACCAGGGTATTTAGCAGATGTATATTATTGGTAAATGTTGCTGTATAAGTTACCAGCGGGTGACCGAGCTCCGCTCGGAGAAAACAGGTATCGAAGCTAACTCGAAGATTTAAATTTTCAATTGTGATTTATCAAAACAATACATGCCATAAGAAAATTTGTGAAACCATTGGTGAAAAGATAACCGGTTAAAGTGCACCATTGTAAACTATTCTAAACAAAGTTAGAGCTTGGAAAGGGAACTATTCTATACAAAGGTAAAGTAAAGGTAAAGATTGAAGTGTGTTGAAGTTCAATATTTTTGACAAATTTATTTAGAAAAACCAAACATATATACATACATAAGAAACATATTATAAACCTATAACAGCATAAACATAAAACTTTATTAGTTAGCCATATTGGCTATAGATGGAAGCACGTTACCGCTTGAAAATTTAAGTAGCCATTATGGCGAACTAATAAAGTTTGAAAATATCCTATCTGTAACTCCGAACTGCTCGACCGTAGCGCTTCAAAACCGGCGCCAATCGATTCCTCGTGGCCAAAAAGACCCCCAAGTTTACCGGAGTTTATTAATTCTGGGGCGATTTTCGACTTGGCAACCATTCCTCGTATTATAGTATTAGATATGCTTGTTATGAATAGAATGCATCCTATGTGCCCCAAAATTTGGAGAAAACATGTTTAAAAAAAGGCAAATAACTTTCTTTCATAGGAGATTTTGTTAGATTCATTGTTAAAAGATTATTCATAAACTTGCTACTTTTCAAAATTATGAAAATGATGCATAATCTGTAATCACTGAAACGGCAGAATTGAAAAATCATTTCTAGAAAGTGAAAATTTTATCTCATTTAATGGAGCTGCCAACTCCATGAAATAAAATTATATGAATATCATATCACCGATAGCATTATGTAAAAATTCCAGTTGTCGGACCGGACAAAATTAATGGAAAATAACTACGCAGAGCAAAATACGACTTTTCAGTTAATTGAAAATATAACTAAATGATAAATTGAAAATTCCTGAATGAATATTTGAAATGTTTTCGCATCAAAATTTATTAATATTTAAATCTTAATTGAAAAGGAACTCGTCATGAAATCCAACAGTTGTATTTTGCGTTTATTTCCAGCGAATTTACAAAGAATTAAAACATATTAAACTGAATTTTGTGAAAAATTATTTAAACTTTGCATAAGATTTGCTTAAATATTTTCACAATCACTTTTTTTTCCTTTTTATAAAGATTAAAATATATGTAACACATTTTCATGATTTTGCCTATTTCTGCTTAAGATTATTTTATTTTTAAATTCTTATGAACTTAAGTAGGTATTAAGTCGGATTTTAAGAGGTGCTTAGCCATTAAAATTTCATGTATTTTGTCCTTAAAAAGATTCGCAGGATATAAGATTGCATCACGTTTCTTTCACGTAAAGTAATTGTATATAAAGCTCACTGTGAATTTGAAATTACTAAAAAAATTTCTTAAACTTCAAACGAAATCCGAAACTTCATATGGAATAAATGTTAATAATTGTAATTACGAGTTTAATTCTCTTTATTAAAATTAGAGAAAATTTTACAGAAATAAAATTGGAATCACTGAAATAAACTTTTCATCTTTAAATAGTGTAAAATTGTTTTTAAGATATGCTCTGGAATCAAAAAATATAAATTTAACAAATTTTTTATTAATTTTTCTAATGAAAATTCTTATTAAATAGCTACTAGACCAGAGGTAACCATTTGCTAAATTTGATAGTTTTTGCTCCTATGGTCTGTTCTGTAATCCTATACAGGACGTAAGCTTCTACGTCTCGAAGTTTCTAGACAATGTGCCAGCCTAAGTTCATAAAAATTCTGAAGTGTTAAACCATTTAACTGCTTTTCCTTATTCCGTACGTGCATAGAATTATACTTTCAAACTTCTTAATTTTGAACACGTTCACTGCCATGATTCTTGATATCCAAGCCACTCAATTCTTTGCTATCGCTTAATTTCAGAAAGCTCATCCAATTAAGCTTGTCGGTATGATAAGATAGGAGTGAATCACAGGTAAATCACACGGCAGACTATTCGACTTTATAATTTGATACAAACATTACGGAATTCATAATGCTCAAATATTGAATGGAGATTTAGTTAAATCAAAATACTCTGTGTTTGAAATAAACACTGAAGAAAATGCTAGTCGGGTTGTTAAAAATCGAGTATCTTATGACCTTCCTTCCAACATATAAAATTATGCTTTGTGTATACATACTACTTTAGTCACAAGTTTATTGATTCTGTATGGGCCATACAATATCAGTCAGCGGGATTTTTATCCCAATTTTCTACGAAAAGATCAGAACAGACATTCTCTATGAAAAGTGTTGTCCCAGAAAATGTCTTACATACCATTGGCGAACAATAAATACAAAATATTAACCTATAGCATGAATTTGGCATTTTTATTTAATTTTAGTATTTGGCGATTTTTTAAAGATTAATCCCTGGCCGTGTATTTTAGATTCATTTCTCCTGGTTGGGCTTGGCTCCTAAAGTACTAAAGGCTAGCTTTGATCAGAACAGATATTTGGTACATTATGCCAGATTTCTGTTATGCCAAATAACAATTTTTAATAAATTGAATGGTTTCCACATATATCTCGACTTTTAATCAAATTTCTTCTTCTCAGGTTTTTCTTTTGCAAGCAAAAAGAAAGCAGAAGCCTCATTATCCATGCCCAGCAATTCCGCCATGCCTACGATTCAAGCTAGTGTCGGAAACCGTGGTATTTTACCAAATTGACAATATATATTCTTCCCAAATGAAGTTGCTTCTGGAAGAACTGTTAAGCATGCTTTCTTACAGTGGATGATAGTATAGGATGCTTATTCAATTTCCAATTGTCACAATGGACTACATCAAATAAGACCAGATATTTTAGATATAACTATAAAGAAAATAATATCCTCTTCATTCAGATTAACTCGTGATGTGATCTTGGCTCCTTCCAAAAGTATCAGTTTTTAAAAATTTTGGATGCATGCAATTATAAAAACAAAGAAATGAGAGCAGAAAAGGGCTAAATTCCTTACAGGTGGAAAATTTATTACAGACGGTATATAGATCATTTTGATGTATTCGTTAAGATGGATTCTGATGAAGAAACTACAGATTAAGTATTCAAAGATTAAAAATATTAGGTTTGTCTAATTTTTTTTTGGATGATTTTCTGTAAGATTTCATCTCAAAATAATCCTGATGCATCTCAAATGCCAAATTCTATGCTACCGAGTTCAAGGGGGGTTAGGTCTAATTTTGAGTTTTCTTATTTAGATCATTCAAAAAGAATAAATTTAAACTGCTATTTCAAATTCAGTTTGATTTTTGTCCGACGGATCTTAAATGTGAAAAAAATTCTAACTTTAATATACAGAAACTAATTCACCAAGAAGTTTTAGTAACGTAAATCTCCTTCTTTAAACATTTTAATTTAATTGTTCTTATTTGATTCTGTAAAAATGTAGTTATGTAATTTATTATTCGATTTAGAAGAATAAGGATTTTTGAAATTTTCTGTGTTTTCACAGCGACTACATGTTTTTAAATATTAGTTATTAGTTATGCATTTGATTTCGAGCCATTAGAGATCTTATCAGGGATTTGTAATATTTTCTCCAGTTAAATGGAGCAAAATAATTGAAATAAATAAGTTAAGCTATTTATTCAAGTGTTTAGACACTACTTTTAGATTTATAAATACAAAGTTTCGTTACTATATTGATACATTAATTACATCGTTTTTTGAACGAGTGATATTTAGAAATATCTAACCACGTTTTTTTCTGGAATTCTATATTCTATCCCTTAAAATCGAGAAATGATTACTAGGAATTAATCTCTTCGTCTTCCGTAACGAGCTTCCAGAGTTCTTTCACATTTTAAAACTTTAAAACGTTTAAAACGCTTTGTAAATATTTACTAGTTTGAGTTTGTTCTAATCTATATAGATATCTGTACTAACATATACTAATATAATACAGTTAGTATACCGAGATATATATAATAATCTGAACATAGATATTTGTACAGAGAAAAGCTACATGCAGGAAAAGAGGGCCACTGCGAAGGAATTTTCGAGGACAGGAAAGGGTTAAGGATGATTAGAAACTATGGATAATTAAATGAATGAAACACGTGGTTCTAATTTCCCATTTTAAAATGGGAAATAGAATCGAAAGACTATAAAAAAATTGAAATTCAGATAAATATTTCAAAATTTTATAAGTAAGAATAATAAATGCGAAACATTTTTCCGGAGTTAAAGTAATTGTTAAATAAAGTAAATATACTATCCCTTTCTGGCGAAATTTTTATCACGATTTCAAGGGTATAAAATCAAAAGGATTGGGAAATTAGACGTGGCCATTTTATGGAATGCAAATTCCAGTTTCCTAGGTATTATGTATTCGATTTCATCACAAATGATATTGGAAAGTTAAGATGGTTTGTTTGATTCCATGCCTTTTGAGCGTCTTTAAATATTGAATATCTGAAATATATAAATGATTAACGACTAACCAACAGTTATACTTTATCAATTTCCTTTATCATCAGGGGGTCTGATAACTTACAGTATTAAAAAGTTTAAACCATAATTTCATGGGGATAAAATGAAATGGAATTGGGAAATCCGATTTCTCCCGGCCATTTCATGTTGCAGCTTTCAAGTTCATTTAGCTAGTTCAGTTGTAACTTGCTAGTTCATTTTATATTTGATTTCATCACAAATGGTATTGGAAAATTAAAATTTCTGTGAGTCACTTCATTTTTCACTTCTCTTCTGAAATTGCTAAAATGTGTTTAAAGAGTAATATGATGAACGTTTGAACGATATAAATAGTTACTATTGATAAATCTTTAATCATTTCCAGTCTCGCTCTTCAGGTCTCTTCGTTATATAATAGCATTAAAGTGTTGAAACAATTTAGAAATTTTATTTCACTTTCTTCAGACTAGAGTCAACTGTCTCATTTCCAGTTGCTGAAATTTAGTGAACTGTTTATTTGTCTCGCATCTAATAAAATCTCAAACTGTCAAATTAGAATTGAAATTCTTAAATAACTCATCTCAACAAAATATTCTTGAAAGCTTGATCAAATATTGCATGCTATCAATCTTTGGTAGGCTAGTTGTAAATTGGAAGAATAAATCGCTCTTGCAATTGAGTATTAGCATTTCGAGCCATTAGAGATCTTATCAGGGATCTCTAATGTTATCTAAAACTAAATTTCTTGGACAAGTCGCTCGTCCTGTGCTTTCCCTTATTTTCTACCTTAAATTCAAAGATTTTTACTTTCTCGTGAACAAAGTATTTAGTATTGTAGTCGTTAAACTCGAACTCAAGGTTTTGATGAATCTCCACGTTTTAGATCACATCAAGTTCAAAAAACACATTTTTGCCATTTTTGTATGTCCGACGAAGAAAACTAAGAAACGCTTTGAAATAGAAGAATGAAATTTGATATACTGTTTTTACACCAAATTAGTAGATTTCTATCAAATTTTGAGCAAATTCCTTTTGGATGAAATCTGTTTCTGGCTGTCCGAATATACATTAGCGCTTATGACTACTAAACGAAGAAAGCTAGATAGATAAAATTTGGCACAATATTTAGCATCTTTAGTGTAGACGCCTGAAAATTTGAGCTAGATCAAACAAGTGGTTGCTGTCTGTCGGCCTGTACTTTCAGAAGCCTTTAAAAACGAGATAATTCGAACACCACTATTTAAATGTATCAAATTCGGATTGGGTTTTGCGACTACAACTGTAGTTTTGTTCTAAATTTTTATTTCAAACGGTTATGGGGAAATGTGTCTGAAACTCAAATTCTATTTTCAGTTACAATTAACTAAGTGCAAAAATTTAATCACCAGAAAATCTCGTCAATCACACAATATTCAGTAAAAATGTTAAATTTATCCAAAGGTTAATATTTCGTAACTATTGTATACCAATAATATGCAAGGTATTATCTTGGATAGTATATTTGTTAGAGCCTATGCGTGAATTTTTGGAGATACACACAAAAGCCCAAGAGTGATTTTATCGCGATATTGGTCACAATTCCGGAAACGTAGCAATTAGTCAGTTGGTTTAGAAATTGTTCTAATTTCTTGCAAAATATTCCGGGTGTAAGGAACGTTATTTAATTCACTGTCCGATTTGTTTAGAGTTTCTGATGCCTACTATTTTCTTACGTTTAGAGTAAAGTTCATGCTCTTTAGAAGGTATCAGATGCAGAATTCGTCGTGAATAGTGGAAGTAAAAGGAGTGAGAAGGCATATTTTTGTTGTAATCAGTTATGATATCATCTAACGTAGAATGGAGGGTGGATAGTACAGTATCTCGTTTATAAAAATGTGTAATTATTCTGTCTGCATCTTCATTATTCCGCTAGTTGAAGTGTAAAATGCACTGAAAGAAACGGTGTCTGTCAAAGGCATGTGTAGTAAGTTTGAACTTTCGTACAATGAATGAATGAATTGAAAACCGTATATAGAATGTAGACAGCGGTAATATTAGTCGTTGAGTAACGGATGTATGAAACCTTGAAAGTGACTGCGATATCACAGGGAATTGTCGATTATTTAGAAGCAAGGCAAAGTGTGATGTGATAGGTATGTCGGGAAACAGATGGGGGGGGGGATAATGGAAATAGCAGAGTAAGGATTCAATGAAACTAGTAAATGTGAGGAGTAGTGATTGTTGCAGTGTCGGTAATGTGTGTGGAATGAGGAATACTGAGGATATTTTTATGGGGTGTGGGTAATGTGTGTGGCATGAGAACTGGGAATGTTTGTTGTGTGGGCAATGTATGTGGAATGAGAACTGGGAATGTTTGTTGTGTGGGCAATGTGGGTGGAATGAGGAATACTGAGGATATTTTTTGTGGTGGTGTAGGATGGGGACTGGGGTTGTATGATAGTGGTGTGTGTAATATGTGTGTG
>JAPMOQ010020901.1:153279-167353 GCA_026543055.1 Argiope trifasciata
GATGGGGACTGGGGTTGTATGATAGTGGTGTGTGTAATATGTGTGTGTGTGGGGGGGGTAAAAATCAAGTGGTAATAATGTATGTGGATCTCTAAAACAATGTTTCCACGTTCTTTTGTAACGAAATTTTTTCTAGATGAATTCCACCAGTAGTATTTTTTTTTTTAAATGCGTGCATTGAAATAGGGCTTAAAGTTTATGCAAAAGACTCGGATTGAAAACATCTCAACAAAAATTAATCCAAATAATTTAAAAGGTGAGTGGCATGCAAAACGTGCTCTAAGATACGCACCAGTATCGGTATTTTCAGACACATTTCCGAAAACTTCGCTTCCAGTTTTTTCCATATTTTTCTCTTTTAGTAGATAACTCGCTGAATTAATAAACAGCGTGGGATGCGAGGCTTATCCAAAGAAGTTAGCTCTACAGGCTTAACGGCTAAATACAAATGCTCCATTGTAAGAAATGTTTATCCTCAGTTTCCATCTGGCCAATCAAAAGATGTACAGCATGCGATATTTGATCAAGCTTTTAAGTATAGGTATTTCGGAAAGACGAGTGATTATTTAGGAATTCTACTTTGACAAGTTTGGGTTTCATCAGATGTTAGACAAATGCAAAACAGAGTGCACTAAATTTCGAAACCTGAAAATGACAATAGTCGACTTCAAAGCGGTGGAAATGAAACAACGAAAACTCGTTGGGAATTTTTAAACATTTTAATGATATAATGTAACAGACCCTGATGATGAATGAAACTGAAAAGATTAAAAATTGATTAACAGTAAAAGTATTTATATTGTTGAAACATTGATTATATTACTCTTTAAATATATTTTTAACAATTTCAGAGGAGGAATGAAAAATGATGCGATTCACAGAAATTTTAATTTTCCAATAGCATTTGTGATGAAATCAAATATTAAATGAACCAGCAAGTTACAGATGAACTAGCTAAATGAAACAGCAAGTTACAGATGAACTAGCTAAATGAACCAGCAAGTTACAGATGAACTAGCTAAATGAACCAGCAAGTTACAGATGAACTAGCTAAATGAACCAACAAGTTACAGATGAACTAGCTAAATGAACCAGCAAGTTACAGATGAACTAGCTAAATGAACCAACAAGTTACAGATGAACTAGCTAAATGAACCAACAAGTTACAGATGAACTAGCTAAATGAACCAGCAAGTTACAGATGAACTAGCTAAATGAACCAGCAAGCTGCTAAATAAAATGGCCAGGAGAAATCGGATTTTCCCAATTCCATTTCATTTTATTCACATGAAATTGTGATTTAGACTTTTTAATGCTGTAAGATATCAAACCCTGATGATAAATGAAATTGATAAAGTATTACTGTTGGTCAGTCGCTAATCATTTATATTTTTCAGATATTCAATATTTAAAGAAGGCATTGAAATTCGGATCAAACGAACCATCTTATAAATTTTTACGTTCCTCTTATACTACTTGTGAAGTTGAATACAAAATCATGATTTAACTAGCTGCAATTTGGTTATTCATGAACTAACCTGTAAGTGGCGGAATTTCCATTCCACATTACATTTAAATAATTTTTTTTTCTAGAATGAAGCGTGCTTTTAATTCATCTTGCAACTGTTTAAAATTCAGAAAACCGGAAAGGGGCCACATGAGCATTGGGAACGGAGATGTGGTGTGGAGTTAAAATTCAGAAACAGTTAAAGGTCAATGGTCTCTCCTTAGTTTTTAGCGTTTATTTTTAAAATATTAAATGTTAACATTTATATGTCTCTAAATTTTATTAGAGTTGACTCAATATTCTGACATTACTTACTATGCGTAAGTTCTTCCCGATGGAGCTAACATGTTTCGGCCTTAAAAATATTAACTGCATTGATTCACATACATGTGCTCAAAAATAAGATTTAAATAAAATTGATCGAATTATATATTCTATACACGAAGATATTGGAATCGTTTTTATACAGCTAGGGTTTCATTCCTTATTAACAGAAATTGCAATACGAGATGCTCTGATATGTTAAATATTTTATCCCATTTAAATCAGCCACTTTAAGAACTCAACAGAAGCAATATTATGATGAATCTCTGAACTGTATATGCATATAATTAGACATTTAAGTTACATTAGTATTATTTAGAATTGAAATCATAAGAAAATTAATTTAAAAAAACTTAAAATCGAATATTTTTAAAGATTGAGTAATACGATTTCATTATTAAATTATCAGTCACAAAAACTCTATGTAACCAGTTATTCTATACTTATAATAAAGCTCAATGTGTGTATGTGTGCGTGTGTGTGTGTGTGTGTGTGTGTGTGTGTGTGTGTGTTGGCGCTGTACAGGCTAGACCGTTGGACCTACAGCTACCAAATTTGGTACATGTATACCTTGGAGGTCCGGAATGTGCACCTCGGAGCCCTTTTTTCGAATTTTTAATTAGAATTTGAATTAATTAAAATTTAAGCGAAATTTAGACGCTTTTCCGCTATAACTTCCGAAAATATGATCACATAAACATGGTTTTTACATCAATTTAAAGATTAAAAAATTAGCCTTCTAATGGTATTAGTGTTTTAATGTAAAACTTAAGCGTCTATTTTTAACGAATTTTTAAAGAAATATTTTAACCATGTTTTTTTAGCACGTGACTGGATAAAATAAAAGAATGCCGGAAGCTCAAATAAAAAAAAAATTATCATCGCAAAATAAATCTACAGAAATACAGCTTTCAGCACGTGACTGGATAAAATAAAATAAATATAAAATGTGATATTTTCTTTAAAAAATAAATGCAAAGCAAAGGTTTCTACAATCGTTTGCAATATCTATATCATTAACTCAATAAATCTTCTTTATTTACGGTAAACCTGATTGAATTTAGACAGGATATGCATTGAAAACCCGACTTAATGGCATATTAATGTAATCGTTTGCAATATCTGTATCATTAATTTAATACTTTTTTTTCATTTCTCGCTTTCTTTAAAAAAACATATTTAATAATTTGGCAACATCATCGAAATTTTTTTTTAATATTTTGGAAGCATAACCGATGGTTAAAACTGACATTTATAAAATTAAAGAATATTATTAGGAAAAGGTGTACTTTTAGAACTTTCCGTCCATCATCTTAAAGAAAATGTTAATTTCTGGTCAATCAATGCCCGGAATTACTTCAAGGCTAATGAATATGTGATTTAATTGAAAATTTTAGAACGCTTTACTGATGGCGAACCAGCTGGTCGCCAAAGGCGGCTAGTTAAATCATAAACTACAGTTTTGACGTCAGAATCTCATTTTGGAGAATAAGCCGAAGTACCCCTAGTAATCTATAGATTTTCTACCTTTAGCGATTTCTATTCTCATTTCATTGTTTTTCTAACTGCATGCATTCTAATTTTTTTTATACTTGATAATTTTTAGAAAGCAATATAATCGTATTACGAGATTCTGAAAGACTGTGGAAAAATGTGATAAAGCCAATTTTTAAATCGAAGATTCTAAATTATGTATTTTTACTTGGTGTAGTTCGGAAGTGATTGTGAAGAGATTTGCAGAATCCTGATCAAGTCATTGAAGATAAATGAGCAGAATCTATGAATATTAGTTCACTTCAAATTTAAAAAAAAAAAAAACATAGTGTGAAAGATATAGAGGACTAAATTTCATCCCAGAGCAGAGCAAAGTATTTTGAAATTTCTTCGGATGTGACGCAAAAGAAATTCTATCGTATCGGAAACTAAGTAAACAACACTTTTTATTGAATTGTATGAATCAATGAACTTGAAGAAAAATCCTGGTGGAGTTATTGGAAGTTGCCACTTTTGGAATTTTAATAAAAATGGGAATACAAGCTTGATGTTTAAAAGATAATATTGTGAACTTATAGCCTTAATATCTCGTATTTTAAAGGTTATTATTGCAAGTCTTGGACAAATTTGCTGTTTATCAGAACATTTAGAGAAATGTCATTGGCAATGCTGTAATATTATGCGACAGTCTGCTCTGGATTTCGTTGCTTTCAATGAATGCAAGTTATTTAAGGGACAAGTAGGGAAAAAAATTAAATACTTCCTAGCTCAATGTAGAGCATGAAGCTATAAAAATAAACCTTATCATTAAAAAATTTAATGTCTTTAAAAGCTTGCTTCTTTTTCAGAATATAATTATTTCTTACTTTTAAAATGAATTATAAATTAGACTAAAATATTATGGAATCTTGTTATCAATTATTTTTCTAATTTGCTAAGGCATTTGTATATTAAATGTAGTTAAACTAATTAATCGAGCCATAAAAATACTTAAAATTTTGAGTTGTCATTGAGAATGCACAAAATATCTAAACTTCCGACATATAAGGAACGGAATGAAAAATGGATTACAAAATTCCAGGTTTGTAAATTTGAAACGAATCAAATTAAATACGTAAGGAAAATATATCCTATTGCATACTTTTTTTGAGATTTTGTTAGCTTACATTACTAGTTATGTGTGTACTTTTTAAATGAGTTATTAGTAATGTGTTAAGTTATTTGTTTAATTATAACTAATCTAAAATTAATACCATTGGATAATTTGTATCAAGCCATATAAATTATATTTGTTGTATATGAATTTCTTATTGTAATTTCCTTTGAGTTGCTGAATTTTTCGAATTTTGTAAATGCTTGGTGTTATGGATGTTATTTAAGTTTTGTGATATCAAAAGTACATCTAATGCATTTCATAAATTTCCAATTCCCAAGATTAAAGGCATTAATTGTAACATTAATAATCTTTTTTTTAATTTAAAGATAAAGCATTACAGAATGTATTGTAATTAAAGCTATTTTTAACAATTTCAAAAAAATTTAAATAGTTCTGAATTGTATGAGAAAGGTTTATCTTGCATCCACTTTTCAATCCTTTATCAAAAATAAATGATGTACATAACAAAATTAATAGCAGAAATCGATTATAATAATGTTTAAAATTCTGAATCTCTAAATATTCATTTTTTTTTTTTTTTTTTTTTTTTTGTAAATAATCATATATTGTAGGAAAATTGCTTATCACCAATGGATGTCTCATGGCTGTGCTAGCCAGCCAATCGGAAATCCATCTAATATAAAAAGGAAGACCTTTGATCACCCTGTCTGATCAACATGGTGATTAATATGCTTTGGAAAAAAAAACTAGACCTTTATAAATTTGACAAAATTACAATAACAAAATTTATTTCTTGTATAGCATTTTTAATTTGAGCTAATTTTATTAAATTCATAATTTAAAAAAAATAATTTTGAATTCTTTTTAGTAACAAAATATCAATCCTTTCATTCATAATTATTTCCAGAAAAATCCGTTCAATGGATGCAAGTTAATAGTTTCTAATGACGCGATGGTTATACTTGGCTAAGTTGTGGCAGATACAGTGCGATTTATTTTTGTCTGATATTCATATTTCTTTCGTACGTTTTGATTAATTTAAGTTTCTTGAGTTAACTGAACAAAGATGTTAAATATGCTCTTTTTCAATTTATTAATTTAACTTACTTAACAAGATAAGAGCAACCACTTAGTCTGTGAATCCTTTCTGTGTGAATGCACTTTTCTAGAATAGCTACATTTGATTTCACTAAAATCTGAAAATTTAAAATGAGTATTTTTGAAGTAGAATGCTATGAATAGAATGTTTGATAAATAGAACAGTGTTATGAGGGTTCACTAATTGTCACAGTGTGAAATGACTCATTTGAAGTTTTGAATAATTGTAGCAAATGGCAATATCACAAATTATATTTTGGTGGTCCTTTACAATAATATCTTGTAATTAATGCTATTAATTTATTTCCAAATGTTTTTTTAAATATTCTACAAAAACAATTCCCTTCATATATTTTTTGCTGTAAATATGGAATTTTGAATCCCCCCCCCGCTTCTCAACTGTATTTTATTAAATTCATAATTTTTTAAAAACTAACTTTGAATTCTTTTTATACAGACGCATTATTGAAACTCAGTTGTCGATTTCTTGGCTAATTAAATTAAATTACTAAAAGTGATTAAATAATATATAGTCAACCACAGTTTATAAGAATACAAAATTTCAAATCAGCAGCCCATCAAGAGTTGAGTAAAAATTTCAAAATTCCATAAATTTGAAAAAAAAAAAAAAAAAATGAAGTATGCTAAAATAATATTCTTAATGATGTGTATTACTATTGTAACTCGCTTAAATGTACTGCCCATCTGTGTCATTTAAGTGTTCCATGTTATCGTAAATATTTTGTCAATGTTACATTACTCTGTTGATGTTATCTTATTGCTTTTGTTTTGCTCTATGTAAACAATTTTATAAATAAAAACTTGTTTTATATATTTGCTGTATTTAATTTTTAAGCTTTAATTGGAGAAATTTTGCCTAATTATTAAAATCCTTGATGATTATAAACAAATCAATAATAAAGGCGGTTTTTTTTACTAGAGAATTCATTTTATTAGAACTGAAAGTAAATGCCAATGAATAGTTAGTTGATAGTTCATTCCACAAATCTAATACTATAATACGAGGAATGGTTGTTAAGTCGAAAATCGCCCCAGAATTAATAAACTCCGGTAAACTTGGGGGTCTGGGGTTTTTGGCCACGAGGAATCGATTGGCGCCGGTTTTGAAGCGCTACGGTCCAGCAGTTCGGAGTTACAGATAGGATATTTTCAAACTTTATTAGTTCGCCATAATGGCTACTTAAATTTTCAAGCGGTAACGTGCTGCCATCTATAGCCAATATGGCGAACTAATAAAGTTTTATGTTTATGCTGTTATAGGTTTATAATATGTTTCTTACGTATGCATATATGTTTGGTTTTTCTACATAAATTTGTCAAAAATATTGAACTTCAACACACTTCAATCTTTACCTTTGTATAGAATAGTTCCCTTTCCAAACTCTAACTTTGTTTAGAATAGTTTACAATGGTGCACTTTAACCGGTTATCTTTTCACCAATGGTTCCACAAATTTTCTTATGGCATGTATTGTTTTGATAAACCACAATTGAAAATTTAAATTTTCGAGTTAGCTTCGATACCTGTTTTCTCCGAGCGGAGCTCGGTCCCCCGCTGGTTTTAAGTAATCTCAGAAACTTAAGCAGTACAACTTTATTATTTTAAATCTGGTATCATCTTGATGCAGACCACCAAGTAATAAACCACTACGGGCTGCAAGCCTCTAAGGATATCAAAATACGGGTAAACAAAGTAATGATGGAAAGGAACTGGTTGGACGGAGAAAGTTCATTAAATGATGGCAGTTATCCAAATGTAAGTTATGTCATAAAATATTTGTACTAAACTTTGGTAATAAATGCCTGAAATTTGAAATTAATCATAGATTAACCGTAAATATTTTCTAAAATGCCAATATAGTAGTGGAGAAATTTTACTAATTTTAGTTACTACTACTAATTAGCTACTAATTTAGCTCTGCACTAATTTTAATTGAAAGTACCTGTTTAAAAAAATGTACAAAGCGACCGATGTTCTTATTAAAGAAATTTATAATCAAAATTGTCCTTTTACTAGAAATAATACGGAAAGCAGAATAAATAACTTCTGATGTTAAAATTTAACGAATTTTAGATTATAAAGAAGTTTGGGGTTTAATTTTTAGCTTCACCATAAAAAAATCTTATTCTTCTTCAAAAAAAAAAAAAAAAAAAAAAAAAAAGTCGAACAAAATGGTGGTAAATTATTTTGGAAACTAAATTGCTCGGTACCTGTTTTCAGATTAATGGTGACCGATTTTTGTTAATTTTTTTCCATATAGTTGTTAGAAATGTTGGCAAATCTGTTAAACTAATACCATTTTGTTCCTTAAGGGAAAATGGTTACAATACTATTTAGTTGCATTAAAATACCATAGGCATGAAATTATATGGAATTAACCAGATAATGGTTATTGAAATTCAAACTTACCATCATAAGGATTTGACTGTTCGTATATCTTTTACAGAAAGCACTTTAACAATGTATTGGATAAGGCTTATGAAATAAGATATTCATCGGACTAGGGTCGGTCATTTTTTGGGGATAGGTGGCTGTGCTATATGCATCCGGGCCCCGCGACTGAGGGGGGGGGGACGTCCCACCGTAATTAAGAATTAAATCTGTTTTGAACAATAATAATGTTGCAGATACTAAAAGTCCACAAGTTTGTTTCCATGTGGCTGGCTGAGCTTCGACTGACGCCTTTATTAGGAAAAGATCGCGGCGATAGCTATAAAAAGACGGCAAAAGTTCCTTTACGGATAAGGAAATCCCCATATGGCATGTTAAGACAGAGCAGCATGCCCAGCCCCTAGAAGTCGAGAGTGGGTTAAATTGGACTTGTAAATAAATCATCAGCTATCTACTTTTATCATCTAATGTAATATTTTTTACAATCCTTTACATTGCCAGTTACTAAATATAAAAAACGCTGAACCTTCTATTAGCAAAATAAATTAAAGGATTATCTTCGGTCAACCATATAAGCAAAATACTAAAATGCTCTTGCTCTACTAAGTATCGGAAAATAAATTTTAAAAAATTGTAATTTTCTTGTAGTAATTAATAGCAAAAACAAAATCACGCATTAAATAAATATGCAAATGTTCGTTTTTCCCCCCCCCTTTGCTAAAACTTTTGGCCCCCAAATGGTTTCTTGCATCCGGTGAGAAGGCGAGCTCTGCATCGGATGATTTGCCTTTAGGGTCGACAATACTTGCACTTTATGCTTCATTTAAATCACTTACCCTTTGCTCTTTCCATGTTTCTGCTTGATAAAATTTTTTAAACCACATTAATTGAAGAAAAGGATTTGAATGCTTCGATCTACACTACTCGAAATTTCTATTTCAACTCCAGATTATAATGTTCATTATTGTCCTGCAAATCCTCTGCAAGTTTAATGCTTTTTTGTAAGTTCTTGAAACTTCAATTTATATAGATGCTCTTTGCAACTAACTAGCAATGGATTCTTCATTCAATTTGCTTGTCAGGATGCTCTTTATTAAATTAAAACAATGAAAGTGAGCAGTATTACAGTCTTCTAATAATCATTCAATTCATTTTTAAGCACACGGTGGCCTAGTAGTAAAGTCGGAAGTAGAGGGTCTCAGGTTCGAGACACGATTTCGCCAAAAATCTAACGTGTAAGCCGGCCTGGTACATTAAACATTCTCCCTCTGGTCTAGTGAGGAAATTTAAAGCGAGTTTAGTTTAGTTATATTAACGTCCCGTTTAAAGCAACACGAGGGCTATTTTGGGACGGACCTCGTCATTTTGAACCACGGTCAGATGACGAGCACGACACCTGAACTGGCAACCTCCTCTCCACATCACACCATAGGGAGGACGTTTGGCTTGAAGATTTAACGTTCAAGAGACACCCTCACACGACGGTTCTTCGGTGGAATCGAGTCTCGAACCTGAAACCTTCCGGTTCCGAAGCCAAGACTTTACCACCAGGCCACCACGGCCCAATTTAAAGCGGTAGTGCCAGCTCAAGTTTCGCTCTCATCATTTGAGTGTGGCTCAAAATTACGAGGTCCATCCCAAAAATAGTCCTAATGTTATTTTAAAAGGGAACTTTAATACAGTTAAATTATTTAATTCGCATATTTTCATCGCATTGGAAATTTTATTTTACTTTAGTAATTTTAAGTTCTATTAACAAATACGCACAAGATGTCTCCTAAAAGTTCAAAAAAGCTTAAATCTTTTTATTGCATATAAATACTGTCTGCAAGTTGTAGAAGTATCTAAAATAAGGTGGAAAATAAAGTTTTAGTAATTAAAAGTTTTAGTAGTAAGTCTTGCTATTAATTTGAAATAAGTTTTCAAAAAATTTTATAAGATCTTCCTGGTTGAACTGATTGATTGGTAATCTAATCATCTCGGATAATCGAAAATTTACTTAATACAGACTAAATTTTAAATCCTTTACTCTGGCAGGGTTTTCCCGAAATTGTTCATTTGAAATTAAAAAAAATAAGCTCATAAGTTTAACATTGAAACAAACTCCTTTTTATTATCAAATATCTTGTGTGTTCTATTGATATGCAGAAGTGCAAATATTACGGATTCTCACTGTTTGCTTTTGATTTCCCCGATTTTTTTTTCGGGGGGGGGGGTGGCCTGGTGGTGAGGTTTAGGCTTCGGAAGTGGAAGGTTTCAGGTTCGAGATTAGATTCCACCGAAGAACCGTTCGTGTAAGGGAGCCTCTTGCATGTTAAATCTGTCAGACCAAACGTCCTCCCGCTGGTGTGGTGCGATGTGGAGAGGGGGGGGGGGTGCTAGTTCAGGTGTCGTCCTCGTCATCTGACTGCGGTTTAAAATGATGAAGTTCGTCCCAAAATAGCCCTTGTGTTACTTTTCAACGGCACGTTAATATAACTAAACTAAACTCCAATTTTTGGTTAAGAGGCACCTCAAAAGAATATTTTCTATCTTTAAGAAAGAGAAAATTTCAATCCAAATTTGCAGTACCTTTTCTGCCAATTTAATTTCAGTTTTCAATTTTCCAGAAATTAGTAATTAACGAGCTAATTTTATTTTCCTAACTTTGTTAAATGCATTTCTCCTTAATTAGTTATCCATTGCTATCAATTGTGACTGGAAACAGCTATTGTTAAACGATTCCAATTAAATATTGTATGAAACTCGCTCACAATGGCTTCTTCAGCAAACTATTTTTAAGCATTAAGTTTGGATCGACAAACAATTCTATCTCAGAAGCCTTACATAGTTCATTTTATTGCGCTATTCATTTTCCTAATTTTCTGTCATCTCACCGAAGCTAATTTGAACATCAAATACAATTTAATCATGCTTTATTGAACATCAACTAGTATACTAACTTTTTGCTGAAACAATATATTGCTGAAACAATTAAAAAATTAGAATAAATATTGCTCAACTTTGATAATTTATGATTATTACAGAATATTTCAAATCTCTGTCTCATTTCTGGTGATTTTTATAATTCCAACCAAAAAATTCCTAGAATTGCAATAATAGAAGAAATTTTCAATTATATCCAGTGTCCATTTTTTATATCTTTTCCGTGATTCGGGCTTCCCGGGTTCGAGTTCTGGTTCAGGCATGGTTATTCTTCCACTGTGTTCGACTTGTGGTGTACATAAGCCCCTGCCCTCCTTTAAAAAGGTTTTGTGCAAGCGAATGCGTGTGTTACTTTCATATGAGCTAGAAATCACACTTCTGCCCTCGGGTGCCCTCAGAAGCTACTGCACACTCAGCTTAGATGGCTGACTGTTAGTTGGTGGGTTTGTAAAGTGCCACAAGTAAAACAACATTTTTCACATAAATGTTCTTTAATTGTAGACATTTTATGCCTTATGATATTCTCATTAAAAATAAATCTATTGACTCAGTACAGCAAATACGTTGAGATAAAATGAATTTAGAAAAATATTATTAAAAAATAATATGTAAAAAAAATTAACTCAATTCTTATTTAGTCAAAAAAAAAATTTATATTTTAGTCAATACCTTTTATTAAATAGTTATAAAAAAAATTAAGTATCACAAAATTATTGATTTTTGCAAGCAAATAAACTGCTAAAACTCTATTTAAAGTATTTAAAATTAATTAAATTTGAATAATAAATTAATATCTGAAAAAAAATTGTATCAACATCGTCAACTACCACAAATTTAAAAAATGTATTTGAACTTGAGAAGATGAATAAAATGTATTTGATTAATGACGGAAAATTTATATAAATATATAATTGTTATAATTATTGATATCTATTTATTATTTATATAAATAAATAGACATATAAATAAATATAAATAGGGAGACTGTGAACTAATTGTAGGAATAGAAAAATAGTAATCGAATAATTAGAACACTTATTATGATACGAACAAATTTATTTTACATCTTAGTAGCTTAAGCCCTTTCAAGAAATTTCCATTCCTTTCAAAAAGAACTAGTTCTTCAGCTGAATCCATAAAATAGATGTAGAATTTCATTCAAAATTCAAAGAATGGTTACATTTTTAAATAAAAATGATTACATTTTACAAATATTCCAGAAATAATGTTTAAATTGCCTTTAACTACGCACCATTCTAATAATATCAATGTATTCAGAATCTTGTAAAATATAAGTTAGAGCGTATCGATATTTAGCTTTAGCATGCTTTCTAGAAAACTAACCGTTTTCTTAAGCTTCAAATTAATATATATATTTCTGTAGCTTTCAGAGCATCTTATATTCTTAAAAAATCAAAACAAGACTCCAAGCGTTCAGAATTCCATTGGTTTCGTTTATTCTCTTCACTTCACATCATCATTTACAAACTGTTGCCAGATTTCAAAGGGTTTACAATTGATCAGTTATTATACAAAATAATATTAATAAAATATGTTTATCAAAGAGAAAATTCGTTTGATTTTACTTTTAATAATATTTGAACAGAAATATCCAGTCCCATCCATTCCTACATATATTGTTACGGATTTTCCTATCCTTCGAAATCCGTCGGGTTCTTTTTACCTTGTATAGTGGGTGTGTATGGTGTGAGAAGATGATAATGCGTACACAATGACCAGTCCTTTAGTAGACGAACACAACACAGACGTTTATTTACAGGACGAGGACAGGACAGCACACAGACGACAAATATTGACAGCACAACTATGTACCGGAGATAACTATGAACAGCCGAGACGAACACACATGACAGCACACGGCAGATAGTAGTCCACAGGCAGAAATTTCGTAGTGACAACTTCCACAGCTCACAAAGCGGACAGACAGGGTTCAGCAGGAGAGGGAATCTTTAAGGGATTCTTTTTTACGCTCAGGTAAGTCTCTCCGTAACAGGCTGAAAGTATTCCTTTGTCTCTTCTTGCCTTCGCTGCCGACTCACTACTTCGCACAACGGTACTACTCCTCAGTTCGGGACAGCTCCGTTCCCGACGACGACACAACGGGCTACGGCACAGGCTTCGTCAGAATATGCCGACAGCAGTTCTCCGTTCAGGACTTTGCTTCCAAGACCTCTCAGTTCAGGTCTTCTCGATTAACTCCGCCGCGCTTCTTGTTCTCTCCGTTGGACACCAGGCCGTTCAGCTTCGGCTTCTTTCCACTGCCGCACTTCGGCTTGACTCCTCGATTCTTCTTTAGGTCTTCTCCTTTCCTTTTTCCTCAACTGTGCTGCCTCCCGCTTGATTCACACACCACCGCATCTGATGGCTCGTCGGCGGTAGGCGGGGCTAACATCTTCTGAACCAATCAGAAGCATTCTGGATGTATCTCGGCTCCCAATGGACGGATCGGAAAAATTCTCGATGTTTCGGGTATTATCCATTTTGTCGCCAAAGTCGCCAAATTCGTAGCCAAGTCTCCAAATGGTCACCAAATCTTGGGACCTCTGAAGTCACACCCATTCACTATCCAATACAGAGCGAGAAAGCAAAACCACACGTTCGTAACAATATAATCAATCGGTGCACACACAGCCCGAATGGCACTGGATAACTCGCAAAACAAGAATAGTGACACTAGACACAACCACCGACCTCTATCGGTGGTTGTGCCATTGGCGCGACAAACACAGATAATCCGCAAAATGACCGTAAAAATATCCAAGTTAATGCGAAACTGTGTTTGAGCAATTTTTATTTGCAGTAGTGTGCAAACGTATATAATTATATCTTAATAAACAATGACTTTATTAAGACATAAGGAGCCTGTTGTTTTGCTTTTGTACATAAGTAAAATCTGTGTTCAGCTAAAATCTTTTGTAAATCTTTTTAAAAAGCCTGTTTTTTAAAATATTAAAACAACCCTGTAATTTTTTAGTATTAAAATAAATATTATTAATATATTATTTTTAATATTAATTTTCTTAAGATTGAAAGTTTTTTTACTTTATGGCTAATCAAGAGTTTACTTTATGGCCCCGTTATGATTAAAGCAGTAAATAGTTAGGATATAGAAGAAATAATTCTATCCTCCATTATCAAACTTATGTGGCGATAGTGTTGGCTAGAATTTTGATAAT
>JAPMOQ010020901.1:195607-206871 GCA_026543055.1 Argiope trifasciata
TAGCCATTATGGCGAACTAATAAAGTTTGAAAATATCCTATCTGTAACTCCGAACTGCTCGACCGTAGCGCTTCAAAACCGGCGCCAATCGATTCCTCGTGGCCAAAAACCCCAGACCCCCAAGTTTACCGGAGTTTATTAATTCTGGGGCGATTTTCGACTTGGCAACCATTCCTCGTATTATAGTATTAGATTCGCAATATTCTTTAATATTGTGAAATAAAAAATTGTATAATATTGTCGCATAAAGAAATCTTACCACGAGCTCAGTGGCCGAAGGGTCAAAGCAGGCGATCCAACCCCAGAGTTTGCGAGTTCGATGCTCGCCTTGGCTGTTATTTCCAAATCATGAATTTTTATTTTGTTCCTTAGTTATTGTCTCCTTATGTTCTCTAACATTCTAGGCCATTCTTTGTTATGCAAATGTGTTGTTTCTCGAATATTCTGTTCGTGTATCAAAGCTGATACCCACTAATTGTGGGCAATTTCTTGTAAAGTTGCGAGTCGCTACTTTCCTCCAATAAACTTGTTTGTTACTTTAAAGCTGACGGCGTGTTTGTTTAAATCTTCGTGACAATGTAATATAACCCAAAGTTATATAATATTTTGCAATAGAATGTGCTACCTGGAATCTCTGTCAAAAGCAAAATGCTTGAAGAATTATAATTTTTTTAAACCAACTTTATGAATTTTTTAGAGGATTTTCCATACACTCCTGTATATGCAATATAGTTCGTTAACTAAACTGAATGTTGCTTGCACGTTTGAATGCAACCGTTAAAAGTTCCGTAAAGCTGCGTCAAAAACTAATTGAAAGAGTCTCTATTCATATCGATAATTGTATCACATTTTCTGTCAATAAAATTCATCTGTAGTTCCTAATATTTTTGATTTTTCGGCTTTCTGTACAAAATAAACAGTTTGTCAAGTATTCGTAGGCCCCGTGATACAATCAGTGAATTGTACCTCCTGATAAATATTTATATATGCATTCAGTTAGGAAATTGCTAATTCAATCTGAGTCCCATTTTGTACTTAGAACCCTAATATATTTTAGTTATCATTGTTAAGGAATCGATTGAAGTTTTATTTCAACGGTCATTACGTATGTTGAAGGCTTCTGATAGATAACAAAAACTGAAATGAACACTGAAATTTTAAATTGTACTTTCAATAAATATATTGTTCACCTTAATGGTCAAATTCATTATTTAAACTTTTTTTTGTAATTAACTATTCTTTTTATTTATTTTCTCCTTAACCAAGAGAAACATGAATGGCTCGAAAAATTTTAACTCTTTTCTTTTTATTAGAATACAACGCTAATCAAATACGAAATTAGATATCGTTTAAAGCTTGACAAAAAATGACTTGGTGGGGGGAATAGCTGATATATTGGTTAATTCAAAATTCAACTACAAATTAGCTCAAAAGTTAAGGGTAACAAAACCATGCACACTTAGGAAAGTATGATCGGAAACGCCAGCCATATTGTCTACAGGACTTTTATGTTGCCTTTGTAATTTGTTCTCAACATTAGTTAATATAGTTCATTTTCTTTGTTCTCAGAGTTAGTTATTATCGTCCGTTGCTTTTTGTAGTTGATCCTCAACAATAGTTATTATTGTCCGTAGCCTTTGACGCTGGATTCTTAGAGTTAGTTATTATTGCCTATTACCATTGTAGTTCGATTCTCAGTGTTAGTTATTATCGTCCGTTGCTTTTGTAGTTTCATCTCAGCTTTAGTTAGTTAAAGTTTCGATTACTTTGGGAGAATGCAACAGTTTATGAATACTGAGATGGTGAATGTTGCGAAGAGATGTATAAGAGATCTAAAGGAAGGGCCATGGCAAGATGGTTCGTAAAAAAAAAGGAATTGGATTACTAAACAAAGCAAAGCTTTTTTCGAATAAAGGAAATTTTAAAACACTAACGAATGCTCATGTTATTCACATAAAATATAATCAAATAAAGTATTTTCACTAAATGTCGACTTGCCCTATATCTTCGCTTAGTGTACACAATTTTATTTCTTGTTCTTAACTTCTACGTCATTCTGATTTATTACACTTATTATCATAGTTATTTCGGTTTTCTATTTATTTTTGCAATTTGTACGTAGTATTTTCAATTACCTTATAGGTCAGTCCTACTAGAGAGTGGACCCCTCTTAATTAAGAATAAAAAGCCTGGGCTAAAGATTAACCTTCCACCTTACTTTGTGTATGTGACACTATCAAATTTCAGAATTAGTATTCATTTTTCGAATTAGAAATTGAAATACATATTTGTGTCATATTCAAGCTTTATATTATTCAAAAGCTGTTGAGCCAGAATTATTGGAGAGTATAAGATATATAATCTTGATCCCCCCTGGGGTGGGAGGTATTTCGTAATTGAGGATGAGAAGCTTCCGGTATCGTGGTTGATTCTCGCCATTTAAGTGGATGCACAAAAAGATGGAGGTCTGACTCTTCCCATCGATGAGAGGACATACTTCCCTAGGGAGGGGTCTGACCGGGGCCTGTGGTGGCCCTTAAGGCCATATCACACGGCAAAATATCGTCCGCACTTTTCGTCAGCAATTTTCCGCTCCTACCCTCAAGAATCGGCCAAGCAAGTTTTTCGTCATCGTCCACTTTTTTTTTAACCCGCTTGAAAATGCCGACGATACTGACGGAAATATTGTCCGCAAACGAAATTCAACCAATCATGTGAAACTTTGAAGTGACGCCACTCTCATTGTCGTTTGTTGACGAAAAGTGTGGGCGATATTTTAGTGCTCAACCGCAGATTCCGCCAGAGTTGCTGTTGCGGCTGTCCGGTTATCCAGATTTTTTCGTGTGCCTTCCGGCGGGTTGGAGTGACCAGTTTAAGGTCACTCTCAAGGTGAAACTATGAATTTTGGCAAGTCTTTTTTTATTTTTCTTTCCTGTTCAAAATAAAGAATATTGCCGCTTTGAAACGAAACTTTGCCGAGTCTGCATAGCTGAATGGTTATGACGATGGACTCAGAGACAGGAGATCACAAGTTCATATCCCAGTAATCTTAAAATTTGTTTTTCCTTCATTTCGTGTTCTAGAAGATTCTGGACTTTTCTTTCATTGACCAGATGAGTGCTCTGGACTGTCTCCAGAAAGGTATTCTGGAACTTTTCCTACCTGTATATAAGCTGAAGATCTCTCAGTCGCAGTGTTCTTAGTTCAGAGTTGAGCTAATAAACTGATTTAACTCTACATCCTGTACCTTCTTGAGTTCTGTCTACCTGACTATATTATATAATTGTCTATTGTATACATTTGTTTAAAACTTTAATTTTTGAAAGAAGAAATGTATTGGCAATCTTGTTCAATAAATTACTAGTTGAACCTAAAATAGTTCATCTGTTCTTCTTTTCTGAAAAACTTTTATTAGCTCTTTTTCTTACCAGCTTAAATATAAACTACAACATCGACGAAATTGTATTTACGTGACACATTAGTGAGAGAAAACCATGAAAATGAAAAAGATGATAAAATGAATTATCGTAAACGGCGCAAAACATCAGAGCAAAAACTTGAACGAAAAAGTAAATAAGCAGTGAGTAATCATAGATATCAGTGAGTAAAAGATCCAAAAATAATCCAAAACAATTAGCTAAGTTCTTTATAAAAAATATCAAAAATGATAATAACATTGGAGATAATCATAGAAATAAAAAGATAAGACTGACAAATATATATATAAAAAAAATCTTTGTTGACGAAAACTAGAATTAGAAAGAATTTTCTGATAGCATTATGCTGAGATTCATTGATAATGAACTGAATGTTATTTTGAAGATTGGACTGATCCTGATATTTATAATCGCATCTTCACAAAAGCAGTATCGATAGAAATGACGCGAAAGTAAAGGTTTATTTAAATGGACAATTTGACTGACGGAGTGATTCAGTGTAATGCTAATAAAATGTTATCTTCTTTATTCTGGTGGAGGCGCGGTACCCTGTTGGCAAGATTTCTGCTTCAGAACTGCAGGGTTTAAGTTTCGAGACGCAATTCCACCGAAGAATCGTCGTATTAGCAGGCCTGGTGCACGTCAAATCCGTTGAGGACAAATGTCCTTTCATTTCTGTGAAGTGGAATCTTGGAGTGAAAGTGCCAGCTCAGGTGTTGTCCTCGTCAGCTGACCATGGCTCAAAATCGTAAAATTCCTTCTAAAATAGCCCTATTGTTCTTTGAAACGGGATGTTAATGTGATGATGACGATGGCGTGTCCGCGTTTTCATGGAAAGAGGGTGCAGTAGTTTCTCAGGGTAAAGACCCCTGAGCACCCAGAGGGCAGAAGTCTGACTCTTAGCTCAAATGAAGGTGACGCACACATTCGCTTGCACACCCCTTTTACTGAGGGGCATATTGATACATCTCACAGATAGAACACAGAGAAACCATGCCCGAACCGGGATCGAAGCCGGGACGCCCAGATCACTGGGATATTAATGTAACTACACTTTTTTATGGGATCGTAAATTTTTCATACAGTTGAGTAAGAATGTCTTTTTCTATATTTCAATCAAATATCATTCGAAAATTTTTATTATTTCGTAAAATATCATCAACTCAAAATTCTAATTGAATAAAATAAATTAGAACCTAAGTTAAGCAAATCTGTTTTTTAATGAAAGAAAACAGCACTTCTTTCGCTATTTTTTCTGCAAGAAATTACAGAAAAGTAATGAAAGATGAATCAGAATGATATTTCATGTGAAAATTCTCTTCCAAACCAATTATTATTTTTTTGAAGCATTTTCATTAATTTTCAAAAATATTTTATAAAAGACCCTCCTCAACTGATCCCATTCAAAATGCTTTTAATAAACAACCAGAAATTTTTATAGTAAATTAAATATATTGATTTCGCATTTTATAAAAGGAAGTTAGCTCATTGATGAGAAGAAATATTGATAATTATATTTTGAAAATTAAATTTAACACTTTTTAAATGACAAAAAGCTAATATTTCTATTTAGAAATGCTTGTTAATTGAGTAAGAAGTTCTTTAAGTTGAATCAACAAAAATTGCGAAGGAATATCATGGTTTTCCCAAAGGAACTTCTTGCAATAATGCCTCTAATTGTTAAATGACAATTACTGATTGCAAATTCTTTTATCTGATTGACATCTTGATTATGAAACAAATTGAATTGTCTTACAGATTATTATTCATTTATAAACAGATTTTCCACTTTCTGTGAACATTATTTCTAAATGGAAATTCCATTTTTGTTTTTGAAAAATCAGTTGTTTTTCAAAAGCTCTTCGCGACATATAGTATATTAAATACTAGCTATTATCCGCTACTCTGTCCGCGTGGAAATTTTAATGTAGTACAAAAAACTATCGAATAACGACAAATAAAAAAAAATCCCTAACCTAAAAACGATACATTTTAAAGTATAAGCATATACGAAAATTGTATCACGCAAATACAATTTAATAACAAAAATACACAACTAAAAGGGAAACAACTTATTTACATTGCATACCCAAAATAAAACAAAACAGCAAATCAAGTCAGGTCAAATCTATTTTATTCCTGGATCGAGATGGAGACGGCTACAACAGTATTATACACATAGTTTTTAAACTTTTAATTGAATTGAAAACCCAGCTGTCAGCAATCCTGGGCGAACGTTCAACGCCAGTTGGCGTAACGCACATGTCTGACATTCCTACGCTAGTTGGGGTAATGCAATGCAGATTAGAAATTTTTTATTTCCTTTATTCTGTTTTCTTTTCATTTAAAAATACTTCAGAATGAATCCGAAAGATCGATTCATTATAACATTTGATTTTAAATACATTAAACACAAAGAAAATTTATATAATCATTTGAAATAATAGTTCGAAATTCTTCTAAGCCTGACCTCAACTCTGTCGGGGGAAAAAAAGTGGAGCTTTACTTATATTTGACAGGATTTGGTCTCAGCGTTTTGGAGCGAAAGTTAGTTTTCTATGAATAAAAAATGAACCATTCAATGAACCGGAATAAAAAGTAGCCTATGTTATATTCCTTACTATAATCCATCTTTGATCTAAATTTCATCCCATTCTGTTCAGCCGTTCTGGCGTGATGGAGTAACAAACATCCATCCATCCATCCATCCACTTTCACATTTATATATTAGTATAGATTGCTTAATGTGCTCATTTCGAGGGATTAAATATTTTATTAAAATTTAGTGATTGATAGAATTAATCGAATTTGTGAAATCAACTACATAATTATTCTATGAAAAGAAAAGCAAAGAAAAAAAAAGCGCTCATATCAGGACATCTATAAAATTTTCAAAAATTGAACTTAAAAATATTAATTGTTGATTATCGATAATTTTCTCAACAGTTTATAGGTATTTTATTCATACTTATATTGTTTTTTTAAAAAAATACATTGGGCGATGCTACATAGAAGTTTTAAAATGTTAACTGCCTTTAATGATTTTTTAAATCTGATCCCCATATATACATTTTGATACAAAGATAGTACTATTCTTTGGATAGCCGATGACTTTTAATGGTTTAAAAAAAATTAAAAAAAAAAAAAAAAAAAAAAAAAACGCTTTTTAGAACGTGAATATCTTAAATTAGAGTATAAATGAACACAAAAATTTCTTACGGGGAAACAAAATAAACACAGTATTGAAAAATGAAAAATTTCTATAACTAGTAAAAATATATAATTATAGTTATAACTGATTTTTCAGTTATATTGTGGAAAACATCTGCTTTTCTTAGTGAATGCTAGAGTTAAGATTTCATATGATGCGCTACTGAATATTTCATTAATTACTATTAAGTAGAGTAAAAAGGAATATATTGTCAGATTTTAAGAAAACATAATTCGGAACTTAAATATTAATTGCATACCACTGGCGAACTTCAAGCTTAACCGAATGCCATAGCCGAATAGAAACAATAGACTAACTTGACATTTTTTATGATCTTTTTCGGTGTGTTAAATCGAGTTATGCTGCTAATACAAGTACTCGTTCTTGGGCAAGAGATATGTTTTTTAACATAGTTTATTTAAAGCAAGAAGCAGACATCAAACCAAAAAAATCTCCAAATTGATAAAATTTCCAGAATAACAAATAATTAATCTAATTTTTTTAAATACCAAAACTTTATTTTATTGCGTAAAATTTTTTTATGTTATGTTTTGTGTTAAAATGTTTATTTTCAGCACACGCAAAAAAAAAAAAAAAAAAAAAAATGAAAAATGTTTTCTACAAGACAGTATAGTCAATCACTTTAGATTGGCAGATAGCTATTTTTATAGATTATTGAAGAATGTGATTGCGCAATTTAATAGCTCTATTTCGTTTTTTGTGTATAAATACATGATTTTATTTTCTATTTTGTTCTTAATTCGTAAGCATTCTTTTTCCTTTCAATTACATACATAAGCAAACCTTCCCCCCCCCCCCTCGCAATTGGCTAAGCCTAATTCTGTATTTTATCGGAATTCCATGGCGTTCTTAGCAAATAAGTTTATAAGAATAGTGAGATTCATTGACTAAAGGAAAATGACGTCAATCGGATCATATTCGAAATCATAAATATGAGTTTGACAAGAAGCTCAGCTATTACACTAGAAAATATGACAGAATAGAACGCACTATTTACAGTTAAATGTCGTGCATGGTCCGATTTTTGTGTTCACAGCTGATATTTCTTCGCTACTCTATTAACCGTGTAATAATATTTTCTTCGGTTGGTATGAGTTGTTTGGGAACGAAGCATCAGAAATTGCAACTTTGTAATAAAAAAGAAAAAAATCTGAACTTCTTTTGTTTGTTTTTTGATGTCGATACAAACATTCTATCTTTCTGGTGGATTTTTCTTTCTTTTAAATTTTAAATATTTTATTACTGTTAATCTGTTATTTACAGATTACAGTTTGCAGCACTTTATAATTTATTGCCAAATAAATGATTATACTGTTTCACAAGTTCCACAATAATAAAGGAGAATTTATGTTTGTTGATGCTCTATAGGTAAGACTGTTTAACCTAGAATTGGCGAATTTGGCAAAAAATTAAAAATGTAGAGTATGTATTTCGAAGGGAATTTTCCGAATTATTAAACATAAATTGAGCGAGACTATGGTTGCATTTTTCTATTGTAAATGCTAAAAATATCATTGCATACGTAGAATTTTGTATCATCTTAAAATTCAAGAAATTATGTTTTAAATGCTTTTAATTTACTATTATACAATGCCCTCCAAAATTTTGACAATTTTTAAAATATATTTTTATGGACACTTTACATTATCAAAATAAAAATCAAATGATTTTCATTACTTCTTCAAATTGCTACAAAAAAAAATCCGAATATCTTTGTTGATTGTTAATAGCCAAGGCATGAAAATATTGTTTATATTTTCATATTCTTTAACAACGACGTCATGAAATTTTTTCTGAAATCAGTAAACAAAGTTACTACTTTGTAGTACTATTAAATTACTAAAAAACAAATCTATGTACGTCTGAATAACTGTACTTACTACTACATTGGCGACTAAATAACATACTGTTGGATGTAAAATAAGCAGAACTACTTCAGGTTTGAAATGCACAAGAAGTACGAAAATTAAAATCCTTCTGACAACTTGCAATTAAGTGTAATATACATTAAGTGACTGGGAATTAAAGATAGTTATTACACATTTACATAAGAGATAAAGACACATTGAGAAGGCCAAATCTAAGGATATTACAATTTCACACTTTAAATGTCCATGACATTGAAAAATGTAGTATAAAGGAAACCAAGAATATTAAATTATGCATAGAGATTTAATTGAAATTGAATCCATTCAGTATTCAATATCTCTCACCCAAGAATGAGTATTTGTATTAGACTCACAACAACGATTTAATGTAATGAATATCCAGGTTCCGAAGTATGTTTTTTTTAATCCGAAAATATATTCCTTTTCACTCTAATTAATAGTTATTAATGAAATATTCATAAGCAACATATGAAATCTGTCTAGTATTTATTAAGAAAATCAAACTATTTCCACAATAATAACCGAAAAATCAGTTATAATTGTATAATAATACTAACAAATTTTTGTGAAACATTTAAATTTATTACATAAAAATAAAAATTTATTAAAAAAATATTAGTTGTAAAAAAATTTATAAAACAATTTTTTGTGTTTTTCAGTACAGTATTTATTTCGGTTTTTTTTTGCAACAAATATTTGGTTTCATTTATACTCGTACTAGCCGCCTTTGGCGACCAGCTGGTTCGCCATGAGTAAAGCGTTCTAAAATTTTCAATTAAATCACATATTCATTAGCCTTGAAGTAATTCCGGGCATGTATTGGCCTGAAATTAATATTTTCTTTAAGATGATGGACGGAAAGTTTTAAAAGTACACCTTTTTTCTAATAATATTCTTTAATTTTATAAATCAATCAGTTTAAACCATCGGGTATGCTTCCAAAATATAAAAAAAAAAAAATTTCGATGATGTTGCCAAAATATTAAATATGATTTTTTAAAGAAAGCGAGAAAGTGAAAAAAATATTAAATTAATGATACAGATATTGCAAACGATTACATAAATATGCCATTAAGTCGGGATTTCAATGCATATCCTGTCTAAATTCAATCAGGTTTACAGTAAATAAAGAAGATTTATTGACTTAATGATATAGATATTGCTTTGTTTTGCATTTATTTTTTAAAGAAAATATTACATTTTATATTTATTTTATTTTATCCAGTCACGTGCTGACAGTTGTATTTCTGTAGATTTATTTTGCGATAATAGGTTTTTTTTTATTTGAACTTCCGGCATTGTTTTATTTTATTTTATCCAGTCACGTGATAAAAAACATAGTTAAAATATTTCTTTAAAAATTCGTTAAAAATAGTAGCTTAAGTTATACATTAAAACACTGATACCCTTAGAAAGCTAATTTTTTTTATCTTTAAATTGATGTAAAAATCATGTTTGTCCGATAATATTTTCGGAAGTTATAGCGGAAAAACATCGAAATTTCGGTTAAATTTTAATTAATTCAAATTCTAATTAAAATTCGAAAAAAGGGCTCCAAGGTGCACATTCCGGACCTCCAAGGTATACATGTACCAAATTCGGTAGCTGTAGGTCCAACGGTCTGGCCTGTAGAGCGCCAACACACACACACACACATTGAGCTTTATTATAAGTATAGATTACGAATTAGTGTTATTTTTTTTTATCTCCATTAAAAGCCATCGTCCATCCAAAGAATAGTATCATCTTTGAATCAAAATGTATATATAGGGATAGAATTTGCAATCAATGCACAGATTCCGGCTTTGACAGATGCATCGTTAAAAATAAATCAATTTCAACTCGTGTTGCGCAAATGAATTTATCTCTCATTTCCTGTTCGATCTATTCCTGTACCATTTGCATCAAGATCTGTATTGTTAAATGAATGTTTCTCACCTCTACTTTTTTGACTGGGCCCGTCGCGTTTCAAGGCCACCTGTTTGATCTAATTTTCCTCTCGCTTTAATTGATGACCCGGCGAATATTTCCGCTTCGGCGCACGAGACGTCTGGGCAAAGGGTGAAAGGCAAATTTCACACTTCTTTCAAGTGTACTGTGTGCGTTAAAAGTTTCCCAGGGTCACAGTTTAGCGTTAACAAAAGTGTATGCATTCGCAAAAGGCAGAAAATTGCAGACATGCCTGTATTGGACCGGACTGAATTGCACAAAGTTTACCAGCTTGATCTTTCTCGTAGATTTTATAATATTTACTCGTTGCGTTGTGATCAGAATTGCTTTATATAATGAAAAAGAAATCATGTTGCATTCCGTTTCCGGTTATTTTCAAAATGTGTTGTATATTTACAGAGTTGATGTAGCTGACATTTATATAACTTTTGTTTTTCGTTCATTCCCATATTGATCCCAAATTTTGGTACTTATATTTTTGTAGCTTAACTCATTATTAAAAAAATTAATTTGCCATCAATTAATTGTTGAAATTTATTTTTGCGCTAGTTGCTATGTCTCCTTATAGAATAATCTCAGCGAATCCTATAAAAAATTTTATTTGATCAAAATATCTGAATTAATTTGATAAATAACTAAATATTTTTAATTTCTACCTCTAGCTTATATTAACTACTTGTTACTAAGGACCGCGGTAGCCTGGTCGGTAGAACGTCAGTCTCGTCACCGAAAGGTAGCGAGTTCTGTCCTCGTCTC
>JAPMOQ010020901.1:207271-221696 GCA_026543055.1 Argiope trifasciata
TACATCAATAAAAATATTTTCCATAATTTTCTAAAACTTTTTCCCATTTTCATGCAGCAAATGATTGTCTTCAATTATTTTTTTGGTCTTCCAGGGCGTTCTTTGTCATTAACCCCTTCGCGACCAAGGTACCGTGGACGCGACGCAGCGATTCCACTCTTATCTGCCCAGCGTCGCTTCCACGCGAAGAGCTCCGATTGATATGGAGAGACCAGCGTCGCGTATGCGTAATCGGAACGTTTTATTTGAATTTTTAAATGCTACTAGATGGCGGTAAACGGCAACGGTTTTCACAACGGTCGACTCATATGGTATTTGACCTTCATGAACGGGCATTAGTTTCTGTTCTATGCTTCTGTGTTTGATATATTTATTGATGTAAACAAAGTGAGAATCACGGCTCTTTAAAGGGCTGGGATTTATTGCGCGCTGTGTTTATATTTTGACTGATAAGTGACTTGTTTATTGCTTTTTTTCGTTAGGAGAATATGGGGGAGTACATTCAGCGGATTATTGCAAGGGGTAAGAGTAAAATATTTATGAATGGTGTTCGGTTTTGGCGGCGTTTTTTTATGTGTGTGTTTCGTAGAAGTTTTGAAATATGTGATGGGAATATAATTTTGTGGATTATAATATGTGATGGGATATAAATTTGGAGTCTTTTTATTAAAAGGCTGATTTTATACGATTTTTTTTGTAAAATTAGGCTTAACTGCTTAAAATGCGCGGGCCGGTAGTGACGCTCCGTTTCAGAGCGTTCGGTCCCGTGACTGAGTTTTATTTCCGGCTCGCTGGTCCTCAAGGGGTTAACATCGAAATCATCACTCTTAAATCATTGAAGCCAAAACCGAAAATGGGGATATGACGTAACAGCATGACCATAAGTTTCTAAAAGTATCTGATGAACTTCGGTGGGAGATTTCTTCAAATCAAACAAGAAACAGCCAAATTGCAATCTTTATACAACTCAATAATATTAAATGGAAAACTTTCAAAATGATAACAATAAAGTAATAGGAAATTGGTAAAACCCGAAACCATTGTCGTTTGTATAGATACTTCGCATGTTTACTAGCAGATGATACTGATTAAAACTCAAACACTAGTATAAAAACCAAATAGTAGGCTTCTATTTGATAAGAGTTGTGGACTTTTTGTGGAAGCTATTAAATATTAGAGCTGATTAAAAATTGGGAAAAAGATATTCTTGCTTGCAAATGACTTATCGGAAGAGCTTAGCGAAGAATTATTAATATTAAATCGATTATACGAGTACTTAAATTGAATGCAAAAACTGGATTTTTGAAAAATTCTTCAGAAAAATTATTTTTTTTAGAAATAATGATTTTGTTGGTTTCTCAAATTAGAAGCTAGTTTAAGATTATTGATCTACTGATTACTAAAGCATCCGGATATAAAATCTATTAGTTTCCAAATAAAATGAAAATCAAAATTTGCTTGAGATAGACTTTCGAACATAGCATGCTTTGTTTTTGATATGATTAAAGATTCTACTGTTTTAAAGGCAACGTCAAGCAGAGCAATATAATTAATTACTTATTTATAATACATTAGCTGATAATCGGCGCGTTGCGGCCTCTGAAGAAATAATTTAGGAAATATCATTCGAAATAGCTATCATGTTTAATTAGGAATTATAGAAAAGAATGATATTTATTTCCTTGCCAACAATGAATATATTCTTAGAAATTGTATGATAAGCATAAATAATATTTCTTCTTTTTTAACTTTATTATTCTAGTGCTTTAGAATAGGTAGTATTTTTTCCCCCGTCTTTAGCAAAAATAAATATATTTCTTATCTGATCGACTCATGACCACGGAATAAAAGACTGGTCATGCGAAAAACATGGATTTTTTTAATGTTCAAAGCAATAAGTAGGTAAAGTTTTGCCGCAATCGGATGAATCGTGTGGCAACGCATGAAATACGAAAAACAAAAATTCCTTTTTATGTATTAATTTGGATATAAATTAGCCATTGAATGATTGTGATAAATTCTTATGTGCAAGCTCTTAAAAACTGTAAGTTAAGTACTTTACGTGGCTAGTCATTGTTAATTAAATACTTTATGTGACTTGTCTTTTAATAACTACTTCATCAAAATATTTTTAAGGTTCAAATTTTGATAGTCACATAATTCACTTATGCAGTTATTAAAGCCTTAAGGCAGTAATGTACTATGTGTCTCTCTAATTATCTGTCAGTTCTCGCAAAAGTTCAACTTTAAATTAAAATGGAAATAATTGAACTGCAAATTGATATTATTCTATTTACTGAAACCAAGTATTTTTTTTAAATATATATAAGTACTGAAATGAGAATTGTTTTGTGTAGTACTGAATAATTTCAATAATGTGTGTAATACTTCAAGAATTATTCAACAAAAATTTCTTAGATTCATCATAAAATTCAGTCTTTTAGTTTTACTTGCAAAAAGGTTTTGAATGACACGAATAATAATATTTAATTTAGTTTTGGTCTATAAACATAATTCAAAAAATTATCTAAACTTTAAACATCGTTTGGTTCTAAGGAGTCATATTCTGTGAAATATTCTAGACACTTAAAATGAATGAAAGCTTTCTATCTTCTGCTATCAAATTTAATCGACTTATGAAATTTTGAATAGAATAGTTTAAAACAATCAACATTTTCCTTCTTAGACCAGTCAGTTTTGAGAAACACTAGACACTAATCAAGTTGGGAGCGATTGATAAAGTGATTTAATTAAAATTACCTATTTTTATTAAATTCATAAATTAGTCAGTTTTAGAGACTGAGTTGGTTGATTGAAGTTAATCTTTGTTTATTTAAAATACTAGCCGCCTTTGGCGACCATCTGGTTCGCCATGAGTAATGCATTCTAAAATTTTCAATTAAATCATATATTCATTAGCCAAAATTTATGAAATAGTTGAAGTTAAAAGATTCAGTTATTAGTAGTTAGAGTCGGTATCTTTATTAGGAAAAACTTTTTGAGTTTAATGCTCTAATAATTTATAGATTATGCTTCCAAAATAGAAAAAATGTTTGTTTTTCGGTGATACTGCCAAAATGTTAAATATGTTTTTTAAAGAAAGCGAAAAAAATATTTAATTAGTGATACAGATATTGCAAACGATTATAAAAATATGCCATTAAGTCAGGATTTCAATGCATATCCTGTCTAAATTCAACCAGGTTTACTGTAAATAAAGATAATTTATAGAATTAATTATTTAGATATTCCAAACGATCACAGAAACCGTTGCTTTGCATTTATTTTTTAAGAAAATACCGCATTTATATATATATTTTTTATTTTATCCAGTCACGAGTTAAAAGTTGCATTTCTTTAGAATTAATTTACATTGGTAGTTTTTTTTTTTATATTTGAGCTTCCGGCATTGTTTTCTTTTATTTTATCCAGTCACATGATAAAAAAGCATGGTTAAAATATTTCTGAAAAAATTCGTTAAAAATAGAAGCTTAAGTTATACATTAAAACACTGATACCATTAGAAAGCTAATTTTTTTTAATCTTTAAATTGATGTAAAAATCATGTTTGTGCGATCATATTTTCGGAATTTATAGCGGAAAAACGTCCAAATTTCACTTAATTTTTTAATTAATTCAAATTCTAATTAAAAAATAAAAAAAAGGGCTCTTAGGTGCACATTCCTGACTTCCAACGTATACGTGTGCAAAATTTGGTAGCTGTAGGCCCAATGGTCTGGCCTGTGGAGTGCCAACACACACACATTGAGCTTTATTATAAGTGTAGATATAGATGATTCACAAGCAAAGGATTCAGATAAAAGCTAAACATTCTTCTTTCATTAAAGCATTTATAGATTCGTGTTACATACTATATAATTATTTACTCCATTTAGACCCTCTTTATAGATGTATTTCTAATATTAAATTTTACAAATTAGTCGTTGGACCTTGAATTGAAAAGGCATATATTAAAATCATATTTATCTCAAATAAAGTTGACTTATTTAATGAACAATGCTGTAAAAGTAATAAAAACTTTTCTTTACATTTTCTTAAAAAAATATATGCACTTTTCATATTTATTTAATTTCATACAGACACATGTTGAAAGTTTCATTTTTATTTGTTTAATTTGAAAGAATGATTTATTTGTTAATCTGATGGCAATATATTGATAATTTCTTTTTCTTTTCAATTAATTCTAATACCTATTATCAGTGCTCACTCTCACCCAATAATTAATAATAATTCATAGTAAAAGAAAGTGATTTTTAACATAACTTTGTACGGAATTTCACACTTGATTCTTTTTGGTTAAAAAGAGACTGAAACAGTCAAGATAAAAGATGATATATATTTTATTAATACAGGTGGAGACACAAAAAAATTATGATTACAAAACTATAATGACTGTTACAAATCTGCAAAGATTACACAGGTTTGCTCTTTGAAATCATTGTCCTGTAAGAAAGAAGAAAAATTAGAAAATGTAAAAACAAAATACAAATTCTGTATTTCAGTTACAAATCTCAAAAATCTAAGATTTTTCAAAAGATTTATAAATGATCATAAAAAAAGAATACATTCTACCATTTCTCATACTCATTTTTTATTTATCGAATTCATTTATCCCACATTGAAATAACTTAAAATGTCATTATGAAAATGCACTTGCATGAAGAACAATAATTTAGTACTGAGAATGAGGTTCACATGTTCCAGTTACAAGTTAAAAAAGCCACAGCCATGACAATTTAATTTCATCTTTTGATGAGAAACATTACGAGAAAGATGTGGAGAAAAAAATATTTTGCCCTAGGTATCATTTATGCTTCTTACACTACACTAAGGGAAGATTTCTCAAAGTGTATCTTCTAATAGTTACATAAATATTCTGCACCGTGATCACAATGTGAACTATTGGTATGGTCTCTGAAACGAAATTAAAGGATCACAGGTTTCAAACCTTGATTTCAACAAATGCCTGCCACATGCAAACAGGAAAACATTTAAAAATTTGAAACTGTTTTTATTGTTCCATCCAATATTTCATCTCATGATTTTCTTCTATTGATATAAGCCAAAGAAGAATTCTGTTGAATATCTGCTTAGTTTACAGGATGAAGATAACACGTAAGTTGCAATACCATGAAATTCATTAGATAGAAAAAAAAAGTATGTATTTACATTTTTATAAATGCTTTGATATTTTAAGACTAGTCTTCATTAGATAATTCCTTATACACATTAAACAGAAAAAATAAAATACAATTAAAATTACATGTCCTTAATATATGACATTGATTTTTCTAATTAATGCTTTTTTAATCTCTAATAATAGAATTCATACCTTTTAATGAGTAGTATTTTATTTTCATTACTATCTATTCACATAATCTAAAATATCCCCAAAATAAAACGTTTTTTCCCCTCATTAACAAGCAAAAAATTTTAATTTTTAAAATATTGTAAAAATGCATAGAATCAGAAAAATTACAAAAACCGAATATACATATAGAGGCAGAAAAATGGTATACATACTGTGTCAATGTCTTATTTCCTCCACTCAAAACAATGTATGGAGATTGAGTCTCTTTCTGTTTTTGTTGTAATAATTTCACAGTGTTGAGTGGTGTATCCGTTGAACTCATCTGCTTTAATCTCTGAAAATAAGAAAAAAATTCATTAAAAGAAGGGTTACACTGAAAAATAAGTCAATTAAAGGATGTTGAAATACTTCAAAAAAAGAATCTATAGAAATTTTCCTAAAAATAACATGTTATATAGGGCAGTTAGTTAAAGCATACTAACTGCCCGGTTTGTTTGTTTTTATGCATGTAGGAAAGTAAACTATAATACAAGAGAGAACACATTTATAATCAAAATTTATAAAAAATAATTAAATTTATAGTAATTTTAATAAAAAATTATAGTAAATAATTAAACGGTATGGTTTGTAGAGGGTCTATTCGTTACAAATATTATGAAAGTAGGATACAATTTCCTGTCCCAAAAAATAGAGCCAAATTATGAAATATCATTGCAATAGCAAAAGTAAATGCATATAAGAATTAATATCATATTTATTTGATAAAGAAAGTCATTATGATAATGATTATAATTATTTTTTCTAAATGATGAAATCAATTAAAAACAAATAAAAATCATTTGGATAATTTTTTATACCAGTAATCATAAACCATTAAAAACCTTGTGAATCACTGCCATAAAAAATCTTATGGTTTATTACTAATTGTTTATTTTATAAAACTCTCTCCCTCTGCCATTCAATCTTATTAATTATAATATGTAATCTTATAATTTAATTAAAAGAGTTGAATGGGAAATGTTACAAGAATTATAAGTAATCTCCCTATTGGATTGATCAATCTTCTTATGGATTAATCTATTACTTATTTGTTTCTCACAGTATCTGAAAAACAAATAAGTAATCACATTTCAGGCATTCAATTCTTTTAATAACATATTTCATTCTTCTTGTAGTTATTCAGAAAAGAATTCAATTTTCATCAGATATTCAGATTTTATTATTTTTATTATTATTAACAAACAATATTATTCAGAGTATATATGTCTTCAATAAGAATTTTCTCTAAATGCAACTGTCGTAATATAAGAAATTAAGACTCAAAGTGTAAAAGATTAAACTTGAAAAGTTACATTAAAAGGAAATTTCGAATTCAAACGCTTAAAAAATAATTTAATATTGCAGGGAAATTGAAATTATGAGTTACTTCCAATGAGAGGATAAAATAATGGTAAATCTTATAACATCTGTTGTATTTATTAAAGGATACACTGATACTTATACACTGATGATAAATAAATGTTACAATTTTTTTCATACAAGTAGTAAATATATTACTGTAAGATTAGCATTCTGCTACCAATAATCACAGTATTTATTTTATTTATGTATTTATTTTGCAAAATAGGAGCAATTTCTCTCAAAATATTTAAGATAAAGGATAAATTATTGGCTTGCAGATATTTAGGGCAATGGTAACTACAATCGCTAATATTGTGATTTTTTTTTCTCAAGTTACATCATTGAAAGCATTACTGTATGGTGGGTGCACAAGAAAATGACTTCAAGAATAATTGTTACAAAGTTAAAGCTTGATGAAAGAGAAATGTTAAAACAGATTAAGAGCTCTAAACAGAAGACAACAACAGAAGGGATTGCAGAACTGAATCAGCATTTCTATATCACTATATCCCACAAAAGCAGATGGGAACTACACAAACAAAAAACTTTATAACACTGTCATTAATTTTAAATAACATACAATTTTAACTCTTCCCACAGTAACTAAAGCACTATTGAAACATCATATGAGATTTGTTGTAATAAAACATTGAATGTTCCACAGAAAGTCACTACATTAAAATAAAATAATTTGAAAAAATCTACTTCAATATTATATTTAAATAAAAAATTATTTTGGGAATGAACACTAATTTTTATTTTGCATTAAAAATCCTTTATTCCAGATATGGTATGGTTTATAGAGATATCTCTCATCTGTATAAACAGGCGTATTAAAGGTTACTGAGATGATCATTTAAAATAAGACAATTATTTTATTATTAAATGAAATAACTTTTTAAAAAAGTTACTTTTTAATCAAAATTTAGGTAATTCCAGCCCACCATTTTGTGACCATTTAAAGCATAAAAATGCTCGTAATTTCCCTAAATGGTAAAGTGTAGAAATAGAGCATTAATTTCCAACATCAAATTTTAGTTTCTTCAGCATAATCTTATTTATGAATGATATAAATATATTATAAATGTATTTGATAGAAAAAAAAATAGTCTTTTTTTGTCCTTAGAAACAAAGATAAACAAAACAGCACAAATTACAGATCACATTTCCCTTTGAAGTATGTGTTTAACAAAAAGAGTTTTTATGTGAATACATGTTTGACATTACAATGCAAAATATCCTTAGGAGTTTAAAGCATAGAAAAAAAGCTCAAATGTTTGATTTGATAGATTTTCTAGCCACCAAAGTCATTTTCAATTGTCATAACCAAAAAGATCATTTTTCTTAACTTGTCACCCACCGTATTTGAAAAGTTCCCATTCAAACAGTACATCAAAAGTAAAATAATAAGAAAAAATAGAAAACTTACAGTATCCTGCTCTAATTTCTTCATCCTCTTATCAACTTTGTTTTTACCAGGACCTTTTCCATGAAATTTATGTGACAGGTAGCGGAAAGCTTCTTTAGCTGTCAGGAGACGACCATTATCATCAATGTATTCTAGCTTCACATCTGGCTTGTAATTTGATTTTTCACGGAATTCCTGTACTGGACCCGTATATCGATCTCGTTTTCCAAATTTGTCATCTTCACTAGAATAGTAAGAATTTCAAATAAAAAAATGCATCTATTTAATTAATTTCTGATTCTAACAACATTAATTAAACTTAAGCTGAACCATTGAATTTATTTTGATATTAGTTATTATAAGTATATATTATCAATATCCAATAAAATACTTTCTGTTTTAGAAATATGAAATCCAAAAACAATAAATTTCTTCCTTTCATAAAATGTTAAAATTTTCATTACCAGAATTGTTTCATTGCTTTCTTGAATTTTTCAAATATTGTAACTTTATTTTAAAGAGAGAAGACTGTGGTGACCAATATAAACTATTAAATAGTTTACTGAAAAGATAATTTCATTCTAAAATATCTTCAGTGCATCAATGTATGTCAAAAAATATGTTTTATTTAATATTACTTTTAATAAATATTAGTAAACTATTATTAAGTTATAAGATACCAAGTTATCTATTATTTGAAGAAGTGTGCACTTTTAATGCAAAAGAAAATTATAACAAGATTAACTCAAATCAAATGACAAAAAAGTTCTTTACTTGTATTATTGAATTATTACATCGTGAGAGGGGGACAGAGTAAAAAAGCATATCATTTATAAAATAAATTAATAAATTTAGGCATTAAATAAAAATTTTTTAACCGTGATTCTTTCATAACTAATTTGATGCGATTAGAAAGCTAAATGACTAGTATAAATATATAAGCCAAAGTAATAAAATGAAATATTCTTTGGCACTACATACTTCAAGAAAAAGGTGAGAACATTTGCATTTAATACATATGACAATACAAAAAATGAAATTTAAAATGAAAAATGTAAAAAAAAGGCTTGAATTCAAACAGCATTTGAATGAAATGGTGTATGAATGATGCATCTCATACATCTTCATTCCATACTAGCATAAAATTATTCAATTTCACTGAAAAATTAAAGATTCAGAGAAACTAAACATAGCTGGTTTTGTATGAATACATTAGTATACCTTTCAGATTTACATAAATGAAAACTAGCATTTTTACAACTATTGGACAGCAAAAATAAATAAATAAAAATCTTACTAAAACTTTTCCTCTATAGTATAGGATTGCGCTTGAAGATTACTTGATCTTGGAGCACTGGGCATTTTTTTGTCTTCTTTATCCAAGTAACCTATTGTGAAACAGAGAACAATTCATATGAATAAAAGTACAACTGAATTTACAGTAATAGTTTATTACAATAAATTTGTGAAAAACAATTAGGGCAATATTTTAATGCCTTATTTTACCTAATTTTATCAATTGCTATTAAACTATAGTGACATAAAATTAGTAATTTCAGTTATATACAAGAACAGTATATATCTGCCTTTAAACACATAAAAAATAACTAATTTAAATGCAAAATAAAAATTCATTTTGCACTCCAAATAAAGAGTTTAAAAAATGATGTAACTAAAGTGAAGGCAATATTACCATGATGTAAAAAAAATTATAAAATACAATCATGTTTAAAATTTGATAATCATTTCACCAGATTTTTCAAATCATGTGGTTTTATGTTACAGATATGATGACCAAAATCTTATCTGAGAAAGAGAAACCTTATTAAAGTTCTTTTCAAAGATTGTTGAGTCAGTATCTAAAACAGGCGATGCACATTAGGGTGGAATATAAAAAACAAGGAACTATTGATTTTTAATTTGGAATAGCACAGGAAAGTTGCTATTGGGTGTAAATAAAATAAATTATAAATATGATCAATATTAGAGTACGTCTTGAGGTGCCACAAGAGCTTTAAAGTTTCATAAAATTGAAATTTTTACTACATTTTAAAGCTTTTTTTAATGAAATAATCAACTTTTGATTTTTAATTTGTATTAGAGTGGAAAAGATGCATTTTGTAGGGATAATAAAATAAGGAAAATAAAAATCATAAAAAATATTAGAGTACATCTTGAGGTGCCACAAATATGTAAAAGTTTCATAAAAACGATATTTTTGTAACTTTTTAAGGAATTTCGTGTGCTTTGATAAATAAATAAAAAAATTTCATTAGGCATTGTCATATGAATAAAAATAGTTTTGCTATTGTACTGGCATGGCTAAGTCATCACCAGAATGGTTATTATTGAAGTAAGGCAGAGATTTGTCTTTGTCCAATAACTTAAAAAGGAGAAGGGAAAAAAAAGGGCGGGTTACAAACTAATAGCTTTGCCAAGTTCAGCTGATTTGGTGTCTCCCCTCTGTCTATTGTGTAACAGATTAACATAGCTGATTTGTTAGTTTGTGCTTGTGTGCTTTGTTGAGAGTAAAATTGGCTAAATCTAAATTAGTGATGACAAATAGAGGAGTTTCTATTTTTGGGAAATATAGTGATTTGCTTGAAGTTGAACACACTATTGCGAAATCTAGTGCTACAGTTATATTAGACGTAACCTCAAAATTGCTTCAGAGAAGGATCCTTCTGTAAGGGAAATATGTGGCGCTTTAGTTCCCATAACAGAGCAAATATGGTCAAGAGCTTTTATTCCAATTGCTTCTAGCAAAAGAATATCACAAATGATAAAAGTTTATCATGTTAAATACATTAATTTATTAAAGGCTGAAAGCAGAAAATAATCAGATGAGTTAAATTTTAACCTCACAGAATTGGTTCTTAATGATTAATGCTCTAACAGGATAGTGGTTATAGATAATATTGATACTGCTACCACTAGTGCTTGGCAAAAAAGAAGCAAGAAAGAGTACAGAACCACAGAAAATATTTAAGTTTAATCAAGAACAAACAAAAAATACTACAGTAACATAAACGATTAAACACACCGATTCATAATAATGTATTATAATTTTCAGACACAAAAACAGAATTTTTTGAACAACATTCTTTTAAATATAATAGTTAAAAGTTTTGCTCCAAAATCAATAACAGCACATTCTGAATCTCATAACTTGCTATCAAGTTTCAAAAATTTTTAAAGCCATATCATATAATGCATAACAGCAAATGAGTCATATGTTTTACATATTTAATACTTATGAAAGTAAAAGAATAAAAAAAAATACAATAATGATAAAGGAAATAAAGGGGATTTTAAACCTTTTTTAGTAGCCAGCTTCAATGCTCCCATCACACCAGTACTAATATCTGGTTCTTCTTCTAAAATAGGTTCATTTTCTCTCATCTGAAATAGAAAAAGGTGTTCAGTTTCCCTTAGTATTTTTATATGTGCTAAATACTGTGTACTATAATATAAACTTAAAATAGTTTTTAAAAACATTTTTTTAAACTGCATTATAAAGTAATTTTTCAGTTTTTAATTATTTGCTATTTAAATTTATATAACAAGCAATTTTTCCCTCCCAGCAAAAGGAAGGTGAACAAAAAATTGATAAGAATCCTCCATCTTTATAAATATGAACAATGAAATGGAAGAATGAAAAAATTAAAAGAAAATTTTGATTAAAACAGCTATTCATTTCGTAAAAAAAAGAAAAAAAAAATTAACATTCACAAACTTTATTCTGCCTCTAAAAATTATTTAGCATAAGTCATTTCCTTCAATAAATATGATTTTTAATTTAAAAATAATATATGAATTTCCAAACCATCATTTGAGTTAAGAGTTTGAATGGGAATTAATTTATCATCAGATTCTCAAAATTGATTAGGGAAGAATGCTTTTATAACTGCACTTTTGTGTGAGCCGAATTGATTGATAAATTTGAATGCAGGATGTCTTAATACTGATTGATTTTTTCATATTTCAGATAAATACTTAATAATAGTAGATTAAAAAAGTAAGAAATAGCTACTCTGTATTATATATATATATAATAAAATAAAAATTGCATATATTGAAATTTTATTTTATAGTTACTTTTAGAAATAGGAGAATTTTAGAAATATTCAAATTAGTGTGGCTTTTTGTGTTTTCTGATAATAGCAAAATCATTTTAAGATAAGTGTAGTAATTAAAAGTAATTTAATATTGAATAATATAACTACAGACTAAATGATACAACTTGTAAAGTACTACTTATAAACATACATTCACTTTCATTAGTAGTAAAGATGACAAAGTTCATTATAAGAAATGAAAACTAATCAAACTTACTAAAACACACACAAACATCCTCAAAATCTATAATTTCATAAAATAAATTGCTGATTAAGTTTATTAAATACAAATGGTACACTTTGAGCAGCCATTATAAATCCTATGTTTATTGAGAATCCAGCTTCTTTCTCTGCAATCTCTAATATTAGCTTTGAAATACAGCAGCTTAATTCTTCTCAATTTAATAAAATTAAATCAGAAATTATATAAAGTAAAATGAGCAATTCTTGTTAATTTTCATTTATATTTTTACTAACGAATGGTAAATTGTGTAAGTAAATTTACAGTTTTGGCATATACCATGATAAATTTGGACAGACAGAAATCACCTTTTATTCAGTAATACAACTGGTAAAAGCAACTATTCATCCCTTATAAAAATGGTTACTATTAACCTTTTAAAATATAATGTCCTTTTTATATGACAATCACGTTTAATTTCCGATGCAAAATTAAATACATTTCATTATTTCTGATTTGCTTATTTTTATCAAACCAATATGCATTACCAAAAATTTTTCAATTGGCATATTATTATTGATTAGCAACATTTATTTTGAAGACAAAATCTTGAAAATTTACCTCAGATTTATCATCTACCTCAGATTTATTTTCAAGGAAACAAAGAATTTGAAAGTAATATTTATTTATTGATATCTTATTATATTAAAAAATATTTCAATTATATAAAGTTTTTTAAATGATTTTCAACTGATTTTTATGGCATTTTCTTAATTTTTTATTTGCCAAAAATAAATTAATTGGGATACATTCTTTAGTTGGACATTAATAGGTTAAGCAGCATAAAAAGTGCTGTCGAAAAACTTGTGTCACTTACAAAATCTTCATAATAAACTAAGTCTTATAAGCATTAATTTGAAAAAAGGTTTCCATGGGTTTACAATTAATATCCACTGTATATTAAAACCTAATAACTAATCAAATGGGGGGGAGGGTATCTGTACTCCTCTAAAACATTGCTAAACTATAATTCAAAATTTACGTACTGATATTTCAGCAGGTTTTTCTTCCACATCAACTTCATTCCATGCTCCTTGGTTCTGAGATTCATCCTGCTTTTGACGATCATCAAGTTCTTTATCAAAATCCTATAAAAGATTTTTTTAATTACCTAGCAATGAAAATCTCAGATTTTTAAATATCTTCTTATAAACAATAATTGAATTATCACAGATAATTCATAATGAATATAATAAATATAACTTAACATTACTTAATCTTAAAAAAAAATACATAAATAATAATCTTTAAAAAAATAAGGTTGAAGATAACATTCAGGAAGTAAATACTTTTGAAATACAAAATCAACAAATCATACTTTAAATAAATACAATACTATAGAGTTTAGTACACATTAATTAAATAATGAGACTCTTATAAATGAGTTTCAAATTTCTTGAATTATATGAATTTCTTATATAATAGTTAATCTAATACTATAATACGAGGAATGGTTGCCAAGTCGAAAATCGCCCCAGAATTAATAAACTCCGGTAAACTTGGGGGTCTGGGGTTTTTGGCCACGAGGAATCGATTGGCGCCGGTTTTGAAGCGCTACGGTCGAGCAGTTCGGAGTTACAGATAGGATATTTTCAAACTTTATTAGTTCGCCATAATGGCTACTTAAATTTTCAAGCGGTAACGTGCTGCCATCTATAGCCAATATGGCGAACTAATAAAGTTTTATGTTTATGCTGTTATAGGTTTATAATATGTTTCTTAAGTATGTATATATGCTTGGTTTTTCTAAATAAATTTGTCAAAAATATTGAACTTCAACACACTTCAATCTTTACCTTTACTTTACCTTTGTATAGAATAGTTCCCTTTCCAAACTCTAACTTTGTTTAGAATAGTTTACAATGGTGTACTTCAAATGGTTATCTTTTCACCAATGGTTTCACAAATTTTCTTATGGCATGTAT
>JAPMOQ010020901.1:233003-263839 GCA_026543055.1 Argiope trifasciata
GAGAACATTATAAAATAAGGAATTGAGCAAAACAAAAACATCAAGTAAATAGTTAAATAATTAATAAAATAATGAAAAATTTATATAAAAAGTACTTTAAGTATTGAAATTACTGAATTATTAAATGAAAAATTTACTAATTTCGTGGATGATAAAATTCAACTCTAAAAAAATTAAAATCCCATTTCTGTTGCATAATTCCTTTGTTATTTCAATATAAAACCACGGAATCCTTCCCCCCTCTTCTAATTCACTAAAAGATAATGCTTTTAGTATGAAATCAAAATTTAATTCATGATAAAATTTTGAAAGTATTAAAAAAAGTAAACTGTCACCCAGAATTAAAAAAGTAAAGCTTTAAAATAAGCACATCAAGAAATGAGAAACCTACTTATTACAAAATTTTACTTTTGCAAGTATGAAACAAGTCAAGATAAATAAAGTAAAGAAAATATATATATTAACTATCTTAAAAAAAGGATAAATAGGCTCATGAAAAAAATTAAAAATACCCTTTTCTCTGCTTCTAGTTTTTCTTGCATCAATTTTTGATGCTTTAACACCCAGGCAGCGGAAGATTCATCTTCCGAATCTGAATCGGCAATTCCTTTAGTTTTTCTGGAAGAAAACAACATTTATGTTCCAATTTAGATATAAAAATCAATACTTTTCTACTAACTTAACTAACAGTCAAAATAAAGATAAAATAGAATAAAAGTAAAACCTGCTGTTCTCCACTAATATCTGAAGCTTCAAATTACGATAGGGAAACCTAAAAGACTTGACATGAGACTATTTTTTCAAATTGTGCTTCAATTGATAATTTGCTAACACTATCTTTCATTGAAGAAAGTCTCGACCCATAGTCAAACTTCATTCAAAGTTATTTCATGAAGTATTTTATGCTTTAAGTAATATAATGTAGTGTCATGTGGTAATGATGAGACGTATTTCTGACATCAATATTAATTTGGTAGCTTAAGATGTCATGGCACAGGAACATTTAATATGGAAAAAATTAACGCAATCACAATACACACATATCAAAGATCAGCAACATTTTTCTGCGTTCGTACACACACGTCCCTCATCAACTCTCAACAGCACAACTACCACCTCCTAACCCGCCATCTGGTAGGCAATCCAGTCAATCTCTTGACTTCTCTACAATAACAAACATGAGTAAATATTTTCTTTTATAAACAAAATCTGATGCTAACAATAAAAATTACAGCTAAAATTGATTCTTGATTTCCTTTGCATGTAGGTATTTGATGGTTGTTAGGCTAATAAAAAGAGGAATTTCAGCTAAACATTTATGCTTGGGCAACAGCTACTCTCAAGCTAACGGAAATATATATTTATGAAATCAATATTAAAAGAGAAAATTGAATGACAATAAACTTGACATTTTTTTTCTTTTTAGTGTGTACACTATTTTCTCTCTATATATATGTACAAGGTGATTAAGAAGTAACAGGTGTTTGAAGTCCTGTAGCATATTATGTACCAGACGAAATATAATAAAATTTGGTTACCATACACATTAAATTATGCAGTTTTGGTTTATCAACAACAAAAAATTAGTACAAAAAAATGGCCACAGGGAAAATTCTATCACTACAAGTTCATAATGAGTGAAAAAAAGATTTCCATAATTGCCAATGTAAAAAGTAAATAATAATCCATCAAATAACAATGAAAAAATATTACTCAAGGTTCCACTTTAAAATGCAGTGCACATTGGAATTTATTTGTCTGATATGTTACGTTATTTGATTTTTTCTCATTCATTCATATTCATAATTCACATTCATATTCATAATTTCTCGCTCATAATATCTGCCAAGGTGAATTCGTCACCCACTTTCAGTTGAGCTAAAAATCCTAAAGCAAGCTCAAATTGGATTATTCTGTCATCAGGGAGAAATTCTTAAATGGATAACAGTAGTTGCAGCTTCTTCAACTAGTTCCTGCCTGAAACCTTTATGTCCTTGGCCTGGTTGCACATCAAGAATTACTGTTTTTTCAAATATTTCAACTATTCTTCATAAGGTTAGTTATGTCAGTCCTCTACGTAACTACGTTTTAATCTCTAATATTCAGAAAGAGTAGCACAGCCATAATCATCTTGCATATAAAACATTGTGACCAGTAAGACATATTCAAGTAGTGACAATACCATCAATAGATAAATTCTTGCAGAATAATTTGAATTCCTGCAATCCTTCTTCTTACCCTTGATATAATGTTACAATATACCCCTATAAACAAATTATATAAGAAAGTTTTTGATCACAGCATCAGAATCTTCTCTATTCCATTTTTTGGTACTATTTTTGTTGTTGTTGACAAATTGAAACCACAAACTTTAATGTGTAGTATAGCCAAATTTTGTTATATTTCATTCAGTATAAAACAAGTTACATGGCTCCAAAAAACTGTTAATTTTTTATCACCCTGTATATAAATATACAACAAGAATTTACCTGAGCTTTTCTTCAATGGCTCTCTTTTCCTTTATTACTCTTAGTTTTTCACGAAGGTCTTCTGCCTTCTTTTTTTCACTCAGATTTTCAGTTTTCACAAAAACCTCAGCAGGCTTTGAAGGTTCTTGGTCTTCAGTCTCATTACCTAAGTAAGATTCAAATATTAAAAAATTTAATTTAGTCGGCACAGATTCCAAACCATCATTTACAATTGACCACCAAATTGCGATTATATAATTATTTACAATAATAAGATTATATGTCTGATAAAAATCTGTTACAATGAAATCTTGAATAAGAAATGGGATGATGATAAACCATGAAATAATAATTATTCCTAAAAAATTATCCATCTACCATAGACATCCCACATAAATACAAAACATTTTTTTTCTTTTCTTAATTCTTCTGTATTTTCGCATTAGAAAAGCCACAGCAAAACTGATGATTAAACTGAAATGCAAGTTCACATACAATACTTTTTTAATATATATATTATTGCTCTCTTAATATCCTAATTAAATCAATCAAAAACATAACTAAAATTTCAGATTTAATATGTCAGAATTCCTTCAAAAGAAAATTAGAAGAGGGGAGGGAGAGGATTTTATAGCTGTATTATCAGGAATTGCTACCAACATATATATTTTAGCAACTTCATGAAATTATTTTAGCAATATTTAAAAATGTTTCTTTTTAAAAACAGTTGTAAATATTTGCATATTTAACTAAAAATAATGATAGTTTATAATAAATGGAAATGTTTCATTGCAAAATGAAAATGATTCAAGAACATTCAAATTTTAAAGGCCATCTCTATAGTCATAATGCAATTACTATCTGTACTATATTAATTTATTATATGAAAAGTAGATATATATATCATGCCGTACTTATAGTACAATATAGTAAACTTTTTAATACAAAATAAATTGTGGGAAATGAAAGTTAAGAAGCAGACACTTTAACACATTCAGCAACAAACATAACAAGTAAAGATCAATAGATGCAAAGAAATATGCAACTCAATATGAATACTTCAATAGAAATATACAAAATTATTTATAATTCTTTTGTAAAAATTTAAAAAATGTTCAAACTGTTAAAAATTTTCATTTTTTTAATTGAAATTCCTTTTTAAAATCTATATATATGTCATCTTGTTCAAATTATTTGTAAGGAAAAAAAAAAATACTCCTAAAAGTTTGATGAAAACAAATGAATACAATGTTTCTAAAAAATTAGGCCTACTATTCACACTCAACTTAAACAAGACTGATTTTAAGTGCAATTCAATATAACAGAATATATGTTAGGCTGAATTTGGAATTTATTTAATATATTACAGAATTTTTTTATACAACCTAAATTCATAAGATAAGACAATGGAATTTTCCTACAGAAAAAAATGAAAATTTTCATTTTGCCAACAATAGAATTAAATATGCTTAAGAATTACAACATGATGCATTTTTACTACTATTATTAAGCTTCTCTCATTTTGAAACCAGATGATCTTTTTTCAAAGCATTTCTGTAATAAAGAAAACATCTAACTAAAAAAAATAGTAACATACCAGGAGTTTGACTTTTAACATCTAATGGTTTTAAACCAAGTTTTGCTCGAAGTTTGCTGAAAAAAAAAAAGTATTCATATAAAATAATATATATATTTCTGATATATGACTTTAAAAAAATTAATTGAAAAATATTTTTATATATAGAATCCTTGATATAATAATAAATTTAAACAAGCATATAATTGATAGTAATTAATAATAATACTAATAGGTTATCACGCAATTTAAGAAAAGACAAAAATAATTACTTTGTTTCTTCTATACTCAAAGACAGCTGTGGTTCACTGCGTTCTAAAAATGGAATTAAAATAAAAAGTAATAAACTTAGAATAATTACAATACAAACTTCATGTGCATCTATTATAGCAAAAAAGGATGAAAGGTATTTCTCAATGAACATTCGTTTTACAGCCCCAAAGCACCTGAGTTAGGCCCCAGTGGAACGGAGCGATAATGGATGGTTAGGGCTAATAGGGTTAAAATAATAATAATTTTTTAAAGTATTAACACTTCTTTAAGTTTATATTCAGAATTAATATTTATATATTTCACAGGCAGTGTCTTTGTGACTTGCAATATTTTGAAATAGTACAGACAGATATTCTCATTTAATAATTTTTTCTTTCCAAAACAATTTCAATCTTTCTTTTTCTTTGAATTACTAGCATTGTTTTAGTTTAAAATACATCAACAGTATAATTTTATTATGGATTTAAAATCATACAAGATAAATGCAAGAAAAATTAATATTAGACTAGCAAATAAGATGATACACATTATCGTGTTTATCCATTTTAATTTAAATTCATAGTCATACAAACAAATTATGGTGGTCTGGGTGAAATAAATTCCGAAAGCTTACTGCATATATTTATAATTGGATGAGAAGATTGAATTAAAATTTTTTTGGACAATAAAACTATTTATACAAGGAAAGTATTCATTTGTACCTGGACTTTCATTTCCAAAATCCTTAGGTCTTGAATCTGATCTTGATCTTTTGCTACAAAAAACAAAGGAAAAAAGCAACTCAACTTTTCACTCAAAATATTAATGAGAAAGAAACTTACAAAAAAGATAAATCATGGCATCTTACCTAGAATCAGACAAACTTTGGGATTGTGATTCACTTGCTTCTGCATTATAAAGAGAAAAAAAGAAATATTACAGATTTTCCAATAAAATAAATAAATAAATGGCTACTTAAATAAGTATAAATCTTTTTAAAGGATAATAAACTCAGTGGAAAACAACAATAACAAGGCATCTTTTATTTATTTTGTTCTTTATTCTTAAATTAACTGCCTTAAAATTTTCAGCAAAACTTGTCGCATATTTTTATACATGCATCTTAAATATAACTAAGTTGTAATTTTTCATATAAAAAATTATATATATATATATATATATATATATATATATATAATTTCAATTTATTGTTCAGTTAGCCAGGTGTAATAAGATATCACCAAATATTGTAGAATTCCACCAAATTTCAGACTGTTTTGTCATTTGCTTCACAATTTAACTCGTACTGGGTGCACATTGACGACATTTGCACCTGCTAATTGAAAAGTGCCCAATTTATATATATACTAGCTATTACCTATGACTTTGTTCACATGGAAATTTTGATGTATATGTATGAGAACTAACGGTCTGATTAGGAGTTGGCAGTGGCTATCTAAAATCAAATGCAAGCAAAACGACAATGCCACCCATCACTGTTTGGTTACCTCGGATGTCCTATAAGCTGTGGTTTAATGCCAATTTACTCTCTCGTCCCATACTATTAACTAACACTGGTACAAACAGTTTCCCTGGTCACTGTTTCTAGTGATGTTGCATATTGAGATATCACTTGCATGATTAAGCAGCAATATGAAAATGGAATGTGCAGTCCAACCACCATTAAGCAAAGTTGTAGCTAGGCCAGCATAAGCTACATTCAGAGTTATATTGTGGCCCTTGCAGAGTTGGGCTAGTAGTAAATTCAACACAAACATCTTATCCATACCCCCCGGTGCTTCAAGAAAGAATAATACCTCCTTTCCATTATTTACTTAGTTCAGAATCATTTTGTAGAGTTCATGCTGGAAGTAATCATAATGTAATTTCATTGACCTGCACTTCTAAAACAGAGGTGTTGTAGTTTAGCTCCTTCGCTTGTAATTTTCCTCTTCGCTGCAGTGGGGGTAGGTCGAAATCAGTGAGACATTTTCCATATGGAAATCACTTTATCCTCAATCCAAAGCTCTGTTAATGATTAGGTCATAGTGAATGCCATATCTTCGGATAAAGCATCCTTGTGTTTATCCCAAAGTTGGAAGAGGTTTGATAGTCCAGAAGTGCTCATTAAAATTGTAAACAGATCTTTTATAACCAGAGCTTTATTACTTCTCTTAGAAAAGACTTGATTTGCATTTTCTGGGCATTTAGAAAAACTATCAGATAATGACAAATCAAAAAAATTAAAACCTAAAAACGATACATAAAAAGAATAAGCATAGATAAAAAATATATAACGTACAATCTAATTACATAAATACAATTTAATAACAAAAACTCACAACTAACCTAAAAAAAAATATTTATATTGTATACCTGAAGTAAAACAAAATAGCAAATCAAGTCCGTGTTTCTTTAAAATCAAGTCGTCTATATTATTTATCTATCGAGATTGAGATAGGCTACTACAGTACAATCCACATAATATTTAAAATTTTAATTGAAATAAAAGCACAATTGTCATTAATCTTACATGAACTTTCAACACCAGTTGGTGTAACGCAAATGCTTGACTTTCCAATGCCTGCTGGGATAATGCAATGCAGATTAGAATTTTTTTCTTTTTCCTTTATTCACTTTTCTTCGAATTTAAAAGTATTTCACAATGAATCCAAAATATCAATTAATTAACAACATTTGATTATATATACATCAAACACTAAGAAAATAAACAAAATCATTTGAAACAATCAGTCGAAATCATGCAAATCTTACTACTCTTGGGGGGGGGACTGGTGCCTGAATCATTTATGATGGGATTTGGCACAAAAGTTAAGTTTTTAATTATAAAAAATTAACCACTCAATTAACTGCAAAAAAAGGCAGCCTATGTTCTATTCCAGATTATAATCCATCTCTGTGTTGAATTCTATCCGATTCCGTTCAGCCGTGATTGATGAACAAACATCCATCTATCCAAACTTTCAAATTTATAAAATTAGTATAGATATATAATTCAATTTATATAAATATATATATAACAGTGCTTACCAGTGTCCCCTCCTGAAACTTTGGAACCCAATTTTTCTCGAATTTTGCTATAAGAAAAAGTTTATGATAAATTAATGTTATGTACTCTAGCCTTATAAACAGAAATAAACTAAACAATTACAAGCTTGCTTTAAAAATAATTTTACACTTTGTATTATTATAGTACAGAAATTAAGGTAAAGTGGTTTATGTGTGTTCAAGTTAAGAAGAGCCAAAAGTTTTAACAACAATGCTTATTTAAAAAATAACCTTAAAAAACTATACCACAACAAAATAAAAATTATCTAAGAGACTCATGCAGCAGGGTGCCATGAAATCTTTTAATGTAAACAAAGGTGGTGTTGCCACAAGATTGACAAATTCTTGAAACACACACAGAGTAAACAAAAATACAAAAAAATAGCCTAAACATGAAAATTATTCATAAATGAAATCTTGCATTGCGACCATAGCAGGTCATGTAGGCCCTAGTGCTGGGATGGCGAATCTTTATAGATCAATGTGCCATTTTTCCTAAAGAAATGTTTAATGAGGAATAGACATGTCTTCAAAAGGTGTTGACATGATTAATAAAAAAATAATAAAACTAAATGCTAACAATTGGAAACTCTTCATTTACTATGAAAAAACACATTTTGCACTGTATTGTAGTAGATGTTTTGATAATATATCTAATTCAAATTAAGGCAGCATTAGTACGACTTTTGTCATGACAGATCAGATGACAACTTATATTAAATTTGCAAGATGTTACTTTTATCAGAATGCATGCTGAATTGAAATCATTTGCCAAACGATTTCTAAGAGAGTCTTTAATGTTATTCTTCTATGAAATAATAACTCACAGACATAGCTAGAAATATGAAAATATGGTTAAAATAGCACAAGCCAATTTCTTCAAAAAATTGAATGTATCTGGAATCAAATACCAAATTCTCAACATTTGGCATTTTTACTTTATATTGCTTGTAAATATTTCGGTTTCAATTAATTCCAATTTTTTTCTTGATTCAATAAATTTCTGAATCTTACTGAACTAGACTGGAAATCAAACAGTTGCATTTCAAATGATTCCATTTCCAAGCAATTGACTGGGAAAAATTCAATTTATTAAATGAAGTCACATGCAAACCGTTTTGCCATCCCTGCCATAGTGCAATTATTGTTTGACAATGGAGTCTAAGACACTCTGCCCTTTTGTGCATGCGTTAGGATGTGTTTAATTCGTTAAAATAGGAGTGAGAGGAAATATGAAAAGAAGGGACAATAAATTTCCCAATAAAAGAAACTCGAATTGAATTAAAACACAAAAACAGATTGAATTAAAATAACGCAGTCAGAAACAACAGAATATATATACATACACGCAAAAAAAAATTAACAAAAAAGTATGTAATAGGGCAAAAATTAAGGTCAAAGAATGACAACGAATTCCAGAAATGCGCTTATCCTTCTGGATCCCTCCCCTTAATGAGACAGAATCATTGAAAAGTGGTCATCTCAGAATATTGAAATGAATAATAGGTGCACTATAAGCATTTGAATTCAAAAAGAAAAACAGGTTTGAACCAATCTACTGTCACATTAACTGCTTTATTGTTGATTAAGAGAGTGAAAAGTTCTTTGAAAGATTAATGATTTCAAATGGCCCAGGTTATCACTGTAAAAGGGGCTCTCTCATGCCATCTTGTTTTAAAAACACGTGCACTGATGTAGTGCTGATCATATCCTTGTTCACAAAACATTTGTAGACCAGTGTTATGACATCAGCTCTGGTTTCAATGTATTCATTCTATCCCTAAACTGAAGAAAAAAGTCTTCTGTAACAGGGAGTCTTTCTTCTAAAACCGAAAACTATCTTGGCTGGAGATACAGAAATAACTTTTTTGAACTAGGTCCAAATCCCGAGCAGGATGGCAGGCAAAACTTCAGTCCACTACTCAGTAGCAAGGCACATCATTGCTGCCTTCAATTGTCGATGAAAACTCTCCACAACAACATTGGCTTGAGGGTGGTAGGTCGTTGTTCAGTCAGCATGTGAAAGCTTTGAAGAGATATCCAACGAAGCTATGGCCTTGATCCATTATTATGAATTATGGTGCTCCAAAGCAAGAAATCAAGCCATCAAAGAGGATCTTCTCCACAGTTTCAGCTTTCTAGTCAGGCACAGGAAATGCTACAGGCAACCTGGAGAACCGATCGACGACTGATAATAGGTTATTAACAGTCGTCGACCGGTTCTCCGGAATGACTGAAGCAATTTATGAGGGTAAACTTGTGGATGGACGTGAAAAGGTACCCAGACTGCTCTTTGTGTGGTGATGAACTTTCGATCGTTGATAATCGAGGCACGCTCAGATCCACATTGCGATATCTCGTCTCAAGTCCTTCCAGATGAAGCACTTGCATATGAGATCTAAGCTGGCTTTTACTCCAGGATGATGATGTTAGTGAAAGATTCTGAAAACAGATTCACGGAAACAAAGAGGGACACAAGGTCTTAAAGTTTCCATAGAAATATTACAATACAGCTTCAGACCATTGGGTATGATTTGAAAAAGTTTAAATTCGAATTTAGGATCACATTTCAAAGCATTAAGTTTTTTATTCTCTGACTGTGCATGTCCCATGCCTTAATAATCAATACAGTTGGGAACTTCAATGGTAGAAACTCTTGACAGTGCGTCAGTCACGGAATTACTCTTCCAGCTCACATAATGGATACCCGTGGAGAAATGAGAAATAAATTTGAGATGACGATGTTGTCTAGAGAATTATTATTATTGGCTTAATGAAAAGCTAAAGTCAGGGGTTTGTTTTAAAACTGTCTTTCTAGCATGTAGCGGAAATCTTTTACAGCGCTGTTGTCTGTGCCAATAGTTCCCTGCAGTAGGTAGAGTACCTTTTTTCAGTGTCATTCAGATTCCTTAAAAAGAATGAATGATAGGAGCTCAAGTAACTATACCATGGCTTTGCTGAAAGATTGCTCCAATAGTGTAATCCAATGCATCTAGTGCTACTGCAACGGATAGGTTCCATCTTCTGATAGTCAAGAACTGTAGCTTGGACAATGGAATTCTTGCAGTTTTCAAAAGCTAATTTTGTTCATTCAATCTCTTGACAGTTCTTTATATCGACTAGTAGGCCATAATTCTGAAAAAAGTCAGTTCCCAGGATGAGTTTCTTCACATCAGCCAGAAAAATAGAACCAAGAGAATAATCGGTGCAAGCCAAAACCTAGAATGAGTTCTTTGCTGCCGAAGGTTGGAATCCGGGTTTCGTCAGCTGCATAAAGTATGAAGTCTGGTTCAGGAGTTTTACAAGGGAAAATCTTGCAAGGCGAAACACTAACTCACATTCCACTATCCACCACAAACTTGAATCCAGATCTCCAGTCATGGACAAATAGGCGAGCAACTTTTGCTCATCTCCTGTCGTAGCCATAACAGGGAGTGCATTTAGTTTCCCTGAAAGAAGCAGAATTGGGTGCACTTGTAAGCTTTAACACCGAATCGTACGTAATACCAACACATTCTACAAAACTGGGAATTAAATCGTTTTCTACCAAGATCCTTTGAATTGGAGCTTCTAGATCTGCTGCACTTGCTACCCTCTTGCCTACGAATTAGTTGTTATACTGCTTCCTGAAGTACTACGATTTGATGCCGCAAAAAGTCATTAATGATGACTGGCAAAGAGCATCCCTGTCCTCTCTAACAGATTTTGAAACTTCGGTTATTTTATCTGCAATTTCCAAAAGTAACTCCAGAGAGTCAACGCTCTCTGGAGAGATTCATTCTGGCTCAACTCCAGAGAGATTTGTTGCATGCGAACTGACAAACATTGAATCCATAAGGATTTAAGAGCTTTATTAGTTACCTAGTGCCAGCAAATGTTCTCATCTCCTGAAGTAGCCACAAGTGTTATTTATTTTTGCAATAAATAGTAAGCCCTTTTGCTTTTTTAAGTCATCATGACTCAAGTAACCTCATAATAAAGACTCATAGAAATTTGTAAAGAAGAGCAACTCTTGTATTTTTATATTCACGTAGAAACAAAATTCTGTTTTTTTTCTAGCTATAGAATCATTTCTAACTTACAACCAAGGTTTAAAAAAAAGGCATTTTCAGTATGTTTTGTCAGATTTTTTTCCCTCCAACTTTTACATTGTTTATCACCAGATATCCATAACTCTGAGTTTTCACCTAGTTTTTGAAGCAACTAAAGAAACTGCAAAGCTGTAGAGTTGAATTTTGTTGAATTTTGCTGCCAAATGAAATTTAAAATTAGCAAGTACATTAGACATAGAAGTGCATATTAGCACAAAGCAATGGGATTGAACAGAAACTACAGAATCCATACACAATGTTAATCCATTTTAAATTAAATGGAAAAGACTGCTTTGTAATTAAAAGATCAGGAAATCATACAAAAAAAATAATTAATAAATTATTTTTTCAGGAAATATCTTTTCAGGGACAATAAAAAAATGGCAACATATCGACATAACTACATTGAAAAGTTCTTATCTATTTTGATAGCAGCTAATTTTCAAAACAATTACAATTGCAGTCTTCAGACAAAAGAAATGAAATAACGTAAATGGCAAAGACATAATCTATTCATAGATATTTTTGATTAAGCTATTAAAATGAGGGGCTAAACTTGCAGCAGCTCACCACTATTGCAAACAGAATGATAGTATGGTGAGAAGAAGAAACTCATGCTTGCAGAGAGAGGGGAAAGCACTTCACTTCATTTGAGAAAAGCAAGTGGTTAGCGACTTTCTGCACCCTGATAAACTGAATGCCGTTTTAATATTTAGAGAAATTACCAATTTTGGAGATATATATATATATATATTTATTATAATATTAGATATCAAAGGTGAATAAATTATTGAAATTAGGCTCTTTTTAGATTGCAGAATATTACATTATTAATAAAAAGTACAAAAACAAATAATAAAAAGTATTCTTGCATTTTGAAAACAAAAATCAGTTTAGTAGCATTAAAAAGTAATTACGTACATAGTTATCAAAGGAGGCTCATTACAATGTTATTTAAAATTTTATGCTTTCCACTTATGACAATAGTTTAGTTCATTTGCCATGTTTAGTTATCTGCCTGACAAGCATGTTGCTACTACAGGTATTCTATTCATTTATCAGTTGCCACTTCGACTAATTTTTCTTTAAATAGTTATGCTGGTAGCTATTAAAAACAGGCAATTTAACAAGTTTTCAAAATAATACGGCTTTTTCTGGCATTTATATGTAATTAAGCATCCAATGTTTAAACAGAAAGTTATTTCACAAAAATTTTTTTCCAGATGTGTTTGTTATCCTATCACATATGGCCAATTATGATAAAAATAATGAAAATTTCCTTACTTAATATCCACACTCTTAGAATCTTCAGTTTTTCTTACTAAAATAAAAATAAATGTATATAATTAGAAAAAGAAATAATCAAATATAAAAAAATTAAAAAACAAAAACAACTATTATTTCTTTGAAAGAAAACTACAATAATTTCTTTAAAAATAAAACTTACCAGGCTTCTCTTTACCGACATCCAACGGCTTTAATCCTAATTTTGCTCGCAGTTTGCTGTTAAGATGGGATAAAAAAAAGTATTATTTTATGTAACAACATCAAAAAGAAATTTATATAAATAATATCAAAAGGGGTTTTGTGGTTAACTAAATTTGAGACATTGAATGAACAGGAATTAGTATGTATAAAAGTTTAAACATTAGAAAAATTGTGAAATAGCATATGTTAGTTGCCTCTGATGACTAGCTAATTTACTAAAAATATAGGTAGTGTTTAATTTTATTAAATATTTTCATGCATTATTTATTTCACGATTCTTTCAACAAAGTATTTTTAGGCAGCAGATTGTGATGATTAGTGAAGCCATGTTATTTTAATTGTGTTGCATTTGTTCAGTTTATTGTACACATAAAAATGTTTGGTGAAAATATGGTGTCATTAAAAATTAGATTATTTGGATAATACATCTTTTAAATACGTCTAACCTTTCACAATAATGGAAAATCACAGTTTTTTCAATTCCATATTAGCTACTAAGGCTAATGATAGCATATAAATCTAAACTGTTCACAACTAGGAATATATATACAACTATATGAAATTAAAGTCCTAAACAAAGAAAGTCAAAATTTAATAATTATTATTTGTAAGAAATCAGATTGATTGCCTGAGATATTACATAAGCTAGAAATTTTTATTATTATTACTTGTAGAGTACATAAGATTAAATGCCAAAAGACTCTGCTTTCAGTGTGAATATTTTTTTAAATGCCTGTTTTTAGTAAAATATGTTTTTTATTAACTATATTTTAATCATTTCCACTTTAAAAATGAAAATTTATGGAACTGATAGGAAATTAGCAATAAATTGCTTAATTATTAGAATGGTGTATGACCTCCTTAATGGTATAAGGGAATTATAAAACAACCAAAATTTGAAGCAAACATTTTGGTGAAGAAGCTATTAAGAGATTAAATAAAATATTTAATTGAAAATTTTAGTGAGTATTAATAAAGGCAAATTTGCTGATCACCAAAGGTGACTAGTCTGCAATAGGATCTGAAAACATGAAGTGATGACATCCAGATTATTCTGAAATTGTATCATTTCCTCAAGAAACTGAAAAGATAATTTTGTAATATGATGCACTGTACCTTAAACTCTTTTTAATAGTTTTTTAAAAATTGGTATTTATGCATTATAGTGGTTCTAGCTTCAATCCACAGATATACATCATCATAATGATTGCATTTTGTATACAGATCTTAGCAATTTAAACCATCTTAAAGGCAACAAGTAGTATGGGGCTGCTTTAATATGCAAGTACTCCCAAAAATTGTTATATCACAAATGAAATTGTATGAAATTATGGGTACTTGTGTTTTGATTGCATGCTTCTGGCAAATTTCAAACTTCACTACATGATTTTAACAAACATAAACAAACTAAAAAGACAACACCTTTAAATTTTACACTTAATCACATGCTTTTAGCAAACATAATCAAAACAAGATATCTTAGGGTGATTCGTTGCCAGTTTTAATAAATGCATTTTTGGTATCTTATAATTGTGTTGTTATTTTGTTAATACACAGTTATTAGTTAAGCATATATATATTAACATTCTAATTTATTTGTAATTAAATACGAAATTCACTCCAGAGCAGTTTCTCAGATTTTTACAATGGAAGTACAATTACCCCTGTTTAACTGTTCATAATGTATTGTAGTTATAATTGTAACAAAATATACCTACAGTAAAAAAGATCTATTTAATTTAAACAAACAAAAATAACTTACTTTGTTTCAGCAATACTCAGTGATAACTGCGGTTCAGTGCGATCTACAAAAATAAATTTATTAAAATTTATATAGAAATTCCAAATAGTTTAAAGAAATAAGATTGTTAAAAAATAAAATCTGAGTTTAGTGTATGTTTTACTTAATGAGATGGCTAACCAAATAAACAATATTGAGAAAGATACAGTTATCAATGTTTTGTATTAAAATCAAAAGCTTAACTAATCACTGCTGTTTTATTTAAAACAATTTCTATTTCAATCTTAAATTCTGAAATAAAGAACTTTTACAAACTAGATGTGCTAGTCTGAGATTTTGTCAATAAATTTAGCAGAAGGAAGTAGACTTTATTTGTTTAAAAATAGACATCCTACAGCTTAAATAACAGTGGAAAAAGGAACCTAGTAGTTGTGTAGGCATATTTCACATAAGAGTTCTGACTAACAGAAACAGAAGTGATGAAAAGAAGGGGAAAAAAAGCATTTGCTCTTGGAAACTTTGCCAATATACACTGATACTTTCTTAATAAGAAATGTTAAAGAATAAATACGGCCACTCATCTTAATTCTTTATTTGTGAAGGAAGCAATTTAGAAATTTCTAGGGGGAAAAAAAGGTGCAAGTTTTCAGAGTTATAAATACTGTCTTGTAGCATAAACTCTCCAATATTAGGCATCGAATTCACCAATGCTATGCCATGGATAATAATTGTAATCATACCAATTATCTGATATCAATTCTTAAATAATCACTAATGTACCAAAATGTCTAGGAAAAACAAGAAAAATAACAATGAATCATGAGAATTTACTCAGAATGATAATTTTGAAATAAAGATAATTTCAAAAGTCTCAAGCAGATATTTTTAATTTTCTATTTTGAATAAAATTCTGAACAGATTATTTTAACTAGAACAAATTATTTCAGCAATAATTGATTAAGGAAAAATATTATCTATAGTTATTTCACTTTAAAATGAACATTAAAATGTTTTATTCACAATGACGATAGTTTCAATAGTAACAAAACATAATTAAATTCTTTAATAAATATTCATTTTCCCTTTTTCAAAAAAGATTTCATTTATCACGATTTTGTCATAGATGCATAACTCAACAAGTAAAATAAATAAGCAAATCAACACTAATTACAAATCTGGGAAAAACTAAACTAGAATAAAATTATCAAAATCAACTTAAGTGCTCTTTAATAATATGATAATTCATGAAAATGGCTACAATGAAATGCAGGACATATTTTCCCCCACCTAAAATTTAAAAAGATTTTTAATGAAAAAATTATATGATTCTGGAAGGAAATTCACAGCTAAGATTCGAGACTTGGTTCTTTTCATATAATTCATGTACATCTTATTTTCCTTATTTAATACCCCGAACTATATAATAATTACAATAAAATTACATCACATTATACATATTATAAAATCTACCTTCAGCTTTGTCTTCATCAAGAGGCTCCTCTTTGATTTTAACATCAGTGATAAAAGGTATTTGTGAAGTTTCAGCAGGAGGTGACTGATTTCTCTTAACAATGTCACGAATCCCGTGTTCTTCCAGCAATTGTTCTGTAGCAAACTTTTCAAGAGAATCTTCATTTTCTCCAATGCTTTGTCGTTTCTTCAAATTGTCTTTATGCTTTTTGGAAGAACGCTTCAAAGAAGACAATTCGGAGTTCTCGGAAAGTTTCGAATCTAACAATTGATCAACATCAAATTCTTCATCTAAAGAAGTACTAGGCTGTGTTTTGTTAGAACTATTTTCACGATTTCCTGACGAAATTTCTTCTTCATCAGAAATACGACGTCTTTTAGTTAACTGCATTTCGCTCTCAGGGCTTACAGGTTCTGGGCTTTTTCGTTTATCCCGACGATGGCTTGACTTATGACTCTTTTTGTGGGAATCTCGATCTCTTTCGCGAGAGCGAGAACGATCCCTTTTATGTTTCTTTCGGTCCCGCTTTTCCTTGTGTTTTTTCGAAGAGCCCATTATGTAAACTTTCACAATTACAAGAAGAAAATTTTATTTTCGCTGATAGATAATATTTCACACAACCGTAAGTCTAAATTAATAATAAATACACACAAAAATTATTTCACATCACTTCAGAAATATTTTATTTCTTTCTGTTGCCACTGAAGTTGTGAAATAATGCATATTTCTGTATACAAAGTTCATTCCTGCCAGAAATTTTTCATTTAAATACCTTCATACTTTCACCCGAAAAAGAACAATAAAATTATTCGAAATATTATTAATGAATTTTGTACACAATATTAATTTCATATTTATGTTTTTCCTCGAATACACAAAAGTACAATCGAAATGGAAAGATAACTAATGGTGAATAACATTTATAAAAATTATGATTCGAAATTTAAAATCAAGTTCTAACTAAAATTATTAGGAAATACTTGATAAACATTTCTTTTTAAATATATATTCCAAATAACTGTTATTTAAATTATATTTTAAAAATCTAAAAATTTTTAACCTAAAAAGAAGTAAAATGAAGGAACTGCAATGTCCTTTTTATATGGAATGAATGACAAAGCGTTTATTTCTTTTTATGTCTTCATTATTTCAGGAAATTATGTCTTCATTATTAGGAGGAAAAATATTGTTGTATATATAGAGAGAGTAATGATGAAACTGCTTGGCTTGATATAGCAGAGAATAAGTGGCGTTATGGTCATAATATGCCATTTCCCCTTTCTTATAACTGTTGTATTTCAAGTGTAAATGGTTCGAGATAGCCTAGTTGCTACGGCATTGGATTCTCATCCCTTAGGACGTGAGTTCCAATCTCGCTGGCCGAGAATCCTCCATGTACATGATGACTGGGGCATATATAAATATCTCGTAGTTACAAAATCTTCCAAGTAGAAACAATGCGACTGTAAATAATAGATTAGAGATGACCATTCTTTGATTCAGGTCTAAATTAAGATATGTGGATGAGTGAACGAAATACATGAATGAAGTCTCTTCCTTGAGAAAGAGTGTGGCACATGAGAAGCTAAGACATACTGTTGGTCCTAGATGGGTCTGCTGAAATAAGAGACGCTGAAATTCTGGTGAAATTCCTGACTCCCAGAGTGGGCTTGTCTACGACAAGTACTAACAAAACTTGTATAAATGGTGCCCAGAAATAGGATTTTTTTTCGTTCTTTCATAATTTTTTAATTATTGAAATGGATTAACACCTTCCTTCTCGCTCCCGTGAAAATGACGGGGTGAAATTTCTATTTCTATTTCTCGCGCCCGTGATATTTCCGGGCTGGCGTATTCAAAAGTAATACGCCAAAAATACTAAAACAATTTTTTTTTCTTATGCCCAGAATCATGTTTATTACTCAATATATACACCAGATGGCTGCCCTAGACTATTTGCAATGTTTTTAGAGATGGCTGATTTATTTTAAACTATACGCTCAGTTTTATGTAGTTTTCTTGAATAAAAAATAGACACTTTTATGACCATTTTCTTCCAAATTATGCGACCGTTAAGGGGTTAATGGGGCCAATTCATGTGACGTAAAAGTCACGTGTAATGTACTTCCATGGCATTTAAACCTTCATCCGCAAAGCTTTGAGATGAGTCTGTCATCAACGTTCTCCGCCAAGCTGATTTTTTGTTTACATTTAAAGTTATAACTTTGAGAAATTTTCTTTCCTCTTGTTATATGCTAAAAGATGAAATACTGGTGTGATGCTGGATACTTTAATGTGAAATTGAAGAGTGATAGCTGCATAAAATGTTTTTTTAGTTTCCTTGGAACAATCCTGAATCCGGAGGCGGCGACAATGGGGGGCCGGGACGGACAATTGCCCCCCGTCAGTGACCATTTCCTCCCCCCCGTCGGCAAGAAGTTGAGAATTTCGTCGGCAAAAGTCTTTTACTTCGGAACGCTGGTGTTGCGAATTTAGTATTAAAGAATATAATCATTTAAAACCCAACTTAGAATTATCAACTTACGACAACTTATCATATGCAATCGAAGTTTCGGAAGAATGATATAAGTTGGTAGAATGACAATGTTAGACAAATAACTGACAAGGTGATTTGGTGAATACATTTTTCTACATTTCTCCATGAGTCTATTAAAATATCAACTCAAAGTTAGGTCGACTGATGATCGAACATTAGATGGGACTGTCACATACATGTTCAATCCATAGTTTGCTCAATATTTGGCATAATAACCGACGAGATGAAATGAGTCGATCGTATTTTGCCGACTATTCCCGACTATTCTTTGTCGGCCGACTAAAAAATCGGATCGGTGGTTGTTAAATTGAGAGGTAATCGGGCCTCAAATTTAACTGTCGGATGTTCAGACTATAGTTTGCATCACATTAGGCAGGAAAGTCGTTGAATCGAAAAAGTGAATAAAATAACGCATTTGCAAACGTTGTAATTACTATTATTAGTAGCAGCTGTATTTTTACCAAAGAAATCGATGCGACGGACCCCGTTAGCGCTTGCGCGATATTTGGCAATGCAAACGATAAAATGTGAATGAATTAGATATATTTTGATGACTATTTTTGATTGGTTGAGTAAGATATATACGCTGCAGATTTCGGCGAAGTTCTGCCGATAGGTTGTTGAACATAAGATGAAACTGTCATAAACATAAGATGAAACCTCGTAGTCTGCTCAACATTTGGCATAATAACCGACGAGGTTAAAAATGTCGAATTTTTCCGACTATATTTTGTCGGTTGACAAAGAAATCGGAACGGCAGATGTTAAAATGAGAGGTAATCGGACATCTAATTTCACTCTCGGATATTCAGCCTATAGTTTGCATCCCATTCGGCAGAAAAGCGGACACACACATACGTACTCAATTTTCTATCTAAGTGTGCAATTTATTCGTTCAATGAAGTAATGCCTCAGTTTTTCATATGCTACATTTAATATTATAACTATGTAAAATGGAATGCAATCTTCCTTCTTTTTGAAAATATCAGTTTAAAATAGCTTTGAAAGCGAAAAGTATTTAACAATAACGCATACTTAAAAATAAGGGAGGACAAATTCAATATCCTACTGCTTTTGAAGAAAATGTAGCCATTTTTGAAGCATAAATATGCATAATTACATGTTAAAGAGCTCAATTTTTTATGTCTTTTACTCGCATTTTACATGTCTTACTATAAAATTTATAAACGAAATAACTTTAATATTTACAAGATATTAAAATTATAAAGTTTTTTCTGTACATTTAAAATAACAGTCACATCCCTTTAAATTTCCACATTTTATATTGTTCTTTCGCGTGCGTTCGGAAGATGTTTTAATGTCGATAGTTTGGTTACAATTATTATTTAAAGATTATCCTGATTATCGAATAGGTAGAGTAGGCTACTGCCTAAGGTTCCTTACAACTTCAGGGGTATCCAAGATTTTATTGGGGCTGCGGTGGCCTGTTGATAAGGTCTGGGATTCGGAAACGGAGGGTTTCAGGTTCGAGACTTGATTCCACCGAAGAACCGTCGTGTGAGGGGGGTCTCTTGCACGTTAAATCTGTCAGGCCAAACGTCCTCCCTCTGATGTGGTGTGGAGAGGAGGGGGCAGTTCAGGTGTCGTGCTTATCATCTGACCGCGGTTCAAAATTACGTGGTCAGTCCCAAAATAGCCCTAGAGTCGCTTTATAATAGGTCGTTAATATAACAAAACCAAATCAAGATTTTATTGTTTTTTTTATTTAGTTTTTGTGGTGCAAAGACATTTCCTTTTATAGAGATATTCTACTTTAACATATTATAAATAAAATCAACGTTCGTTTAAATTGCAGAATATATATATATATATATTATAAAAACTTATTTCATGTTCCCAGATTTGAGTGCTTGCAAATCAGTGATGTCTTATTCGTGCTTAATTAGCTGTATAGAGTTGATATATATCACTATTTCAGCTCTATGGTTAGCTGAAAGACTCAACAAATTCCTTCTAAAAAGAACGAACCCTGCGATCATAAAAGAAGGGGAAGGGGGAGTGCAGTAGTTATTCGAAAAATATTTCCACTTGTCTCATTGAAGAGGACACGCCTTTCAAGGTTAAAAGGGATAGACATATACGTCATTGACTTTATGTAGAGGGGTTGACAATGTTTCGACAGCTTTCGGTGTATTCTCCTTTTCAGGTCTGTATTCATTACTTAAACTATTACTTTATATATCTGACTTTGCTAGCAATAAAAATACTTCGTTAGTAATAATAAAACATTCTTCATAAAATATTATGTGTATTATACTTTAAATGTTTAATGGTTTTAATTAAAATTTGAATGTCAATTAAACCAAAATACTTTTAAAAATGCGGATAAAATTCTTTATTTCACAATCGTCCGCATTTATTTAAATGTTTCTTAAATTTGTAAAAAAATGATCCAAAATTATATAAAAATTACAGGGAAATAAAACTGCATCATTGAAAAAGAAGTTTGAATTTTTAGATGGTATAAATATATTTCTTGTAGAATAATTTATCCCGAAGTTACTGTAGAAAAACGATAAAATTTTCCGTTGTAGGGGAACGTCCCCCCAAAAATCTTTTTAAATTTTTAAAAGCAATTGTTTTTACCATCTTATTTAATACTTCCTTTTATTGTCGTTCCTTACATCTTGTTCATAATGTTGAGAGACATTGCAATGCAATTTTATCAAATAGTTTCTACTTTTACATACTTTTATTGAAGACAAGTATTTTACATTTTAACCATTTGTCTGGAGCAGTGTGGCAAGTTATGGCTCTTGCGCCACTAAACCACACAATACAATCCCGTGTGTTCTAATTAATTGAATATGTAATTAACTTTCATATTTTGAAAAGTTAACAGTATTTCCTCTTTTTTTTCAGATAATAAATATATAAGATTTGATTTATTTCAGCCCAGTTCTTGAGATCTATAAAATATGTACACAGCATCAGTGACCTGTATTTATATTAAGATTATATTTTTAATTTTTTCAAGATATTGTCTTTTTTTTTTTACCGTAATTTCTGAATACAGCCAATTTTTAAGTTTCGTTTGATCAGTAGATAACACACAAATGCAATTTTTTAAATTAAAAATGTCCTTTTTAAATTTTTTTTTATTTCTGAATTAATTAATCGGATTTGCGTTTTCTCTATATATTGCAAGAATTTCCTTTAAAAAATTTTACATAATTTTAACAAAATAATTAATAAGTAAATAATAATTGAAAAATAATTTTAATAGCAAATACCAACCATAGAGCTGATATATAAATGGAAGGAGCTAATCGATTGTTTCCTGTCTCAACAAGTGTGCCCAACATGAGTCATGTGACTTTGGAAAAATCTGGGAGTAAGAACACCTTTTTGGCGCCATATCGCAAATCTTGGCATACTCAAAAACTGCCGCGCAGCATTTTGCTTCCCGGCATTGGGTCCAGTCGGTTTTCATTTCCGGTTAAACCAACCGGAAATCCTATAAAAATAAATCCTATTTCTTTTCATAAACAGTTTTATAAATATCTTTTTTACACTAGTATCCGATTTAAATTATATTTTGATTTTTTACTTTGTTTTTGAGCAATAATTAAAAGTGATTATTTTTCTTCTTTAAATAAACATTTTATTTCTTTTCTTTGCCTAAAAACTTTTCAAAATTTTGCATTACATGCTCAAATACTTTCTATCATTCTCTCAAACAGATAAAAAACAACTTTTTAAAAACAGATTATTAAAGTGACATAAGTCTTTTTTTTCCAATATACTTAATATAATAATAAATATCAATACTAACCATGTTATGACATATAGAAATTATAGAACCTTAAAATATATATTATAGATGTCTGTTACAATTTTACTTATTATTGCAGATATTTTTTTGTTTAAAACTGGTAGGAAACCTTTTCTAAAACCATTTATCTGTTGATTCTACTTTAGTATCCCAGTTAAAAAATATAAAAAAATTAAAAGCATTGAGAAGAGATTACTTAAATATTTTTGAAAAGAGAGAAAATCTTTAACTATCATAATTCTAAATATTTATTCTAAAGACTGTTCGTTTTAGTAATTTTAGTGACTGGAGCCATACAACAAATGTTTTAAAACGGAAATTAATAACTATTTTTAAATCTAACTTGATCAAAGCTACTTTGAGGTTATTTATTATTTGTATGAAGATGTAAATATAATTTTAGGCAGTTAATTTTATAAATACAAAAATTATTTAACAACTGTAAATATATTCTTGTAAATTAGTTTTATAAGTATTTAGGTGAATAGCATTTTTAAATCAAATTCTATAAAAAAAAATATAATCACAATTCTTGCCCAATAGGGTTTTATTAAAACAATTTCTTATGAAAACAATTAAACGATTTTCTATTATTTATTCCAATTTCTTTACAGAATAAAAATTAAAAAAAAATAGCTTAGGGCATAGATGAGTAAAAAAATTTGTATTAAATAGCAAGATTTTGACTCTTATTTTGTCAAGGTTTTACATTCGTTAGAAAATGGTATGCAATTCTAAATTATGATATAAGCATAAGAAAAAAATGTACTATCAAAATAAAGTACAAGAATTCTAAGTTAAAAAAATACAGCTTATTTGGTGTGACCCATAAACAAATTTTTTGTGGCTAAATAAAGTTTATGATTTAGTTGCTAAAATTTTTCTTTTAATAAAAAAACCCCACAAACTATCTCCCTGAAAGCTATTAATAAAACATAAATAAAATAGCATTTTGGTTATTTGCATTAAAATAAACACACAATTATTAATCGGTCAATAATGTTTATGTAAACACTTGTATTGGCGAAAAAAAATCCCGCCAAGCTTGAAGCCAAGCGCTTGCAACACATTCGAGATTAAAATAAAGCAAGTAGCAAAATATAATGCAGTTACATCAGTTTAAACGAAGCTTAGTAACATGTTAAATAAATTCAATACAATAACTAAACCAAACTGTGAAATATTAATCAGTTATAAGACTAAAATCACGGAGTAATCGAGGTTACGAAATTTTAAATTGACTTAAAATGGATATAAACAGAATATTTTTTTTTTCTAAATACATGTGAAATGATACAGGGCTATCCTTAGAAGCTTTTTCTTTGCCTCTAATTGCACAGCAATAATTAAACATGGCTTAAATAAGCTTTAAATTCCAACAGTTAAATGCTAGAAAAAATCTGCCATTGAAATATAATGGGGAACAATGTGGTTACAGCTAACACAAATTCTGTTCCATAGTCACGTGTTTTTATCTTGTCCTACACGAAAGTAGGGTTGCACTTCCTTTATCAGTATCCCAGCTCTATGATACCAACAAGTATAAAAACAAGTTATTGGAGGGTAACTCTTGCACATTTTAAACTTTTGTTCCGCTTTCTTTTTTAAAAATGAATAAAACTCTTTTATTCTTTCCATATCAATTATGAAGTTTCCTTTTCCTGTAAGGGATACATATTGCTTCATGAAGGAACTTGTCATACAATTAAATTCGATGAATTTCTTTAAAGAAAAGAAAAATATTCAAAGTAAAAAGTAATATAATGGAATCAAAATTACAACAAATAGAAAAAAGAATCCGGCCTGAAGACTTTCTCAAGGGTCAGCTTTTTGGTTCTATTTCCGTAATTAGTTTCGTTCTCTCTTATATTGCTAACTTATGTGATTCATGTGTATTTTAGTAGTAGCTGCATTCGCGCACTCTAAATACTATGATAGCTTTTTAAATTTTAATTTTAAATTTAAATTTTAGTCTCCTTCGAATCCGAAATAGTTTTTGGTTCAGTTTCCGTAATTAGTTTCGTTTTCTCTTATTTTGTTAATTTAAAAAAAGACATATTTTCATTTTTAACTTCTAACTTATTAGCAATTTTAAATACAGATACGCGTTGCATATCGATACGAGTTATACTAACATTTCAATAATTACATTATTCAGATCATGAATTCTTTCATGAAATTTAAGAATTGCCATATTTCTAAAACAAGAATTCGAATAATTCGTTTCTGGGAAAAAAATTTGGGGGGAACTCTTTTTTATTCTTTTTTTTTGAAAAATATACTATTTTAATTTTCGTCAACAGCGGAATTTTAAAAAGCATTCTACATGAGTCATGAGAATTGCTTTAATAAAAAAGAAAATTGAATAGCTTTTTGAAAAACTACATATATTTTTTAATGTCAGAAACATGGGGTTATTTTTTGGTATTTTAACGTTAGAAATATAGATATATAATTCTGTAAATCAGATAATTCCATATTTTTTAATGTATATATTTAACATTAAAAAATATAAACATAAAAATTATAGTTTATTGAATTTTCTTCCTCCACAGTGAAATGCGCGCCTTTCTAGAATAAATTCTTAAGAACATTGTTCTGAAGCATTGACAGTGCACTTTTCTCCTTGTGTAAACGAATATAACGCAATATCTTATCTGTACACTGAAACATTTACCAAGTTCTTGTAATTTGATATTTTCCCCATCTGTTGAAAGGAAAGCTAAAATAGGCTGACCGTAAATTTATGGCCCAAGAGAAATTTAGTTGCAAAATCACTCGATCCCTTCAGCTCCGATTCGTTAAATATCTCTAGGGTTCATGCACAGAGAAGGAAAAACCCCTCCTTCTTTTCAAAACAGTTATTTTCAATTAAAGCAGTTACAAGACAAATCTAAAAATACTATATTTTATATAGAAACCTACTTTGTATGAGGTGAGTAATAAGCAATATCATACTTATCATTTTACTTTAATCTTGTATTAATAAATTATTGATTTATAGAAACAGGATATCTTTTAAACATACTTAAAAAGTTTTGCAAGTATAAATTCTTACGGATGATCATAATAAAGTAGAAAATAATATATGCTGTATTTGACATTTGAATGTCTTAAAAATAATTGGTTTTTATATATGCATATATAAAACCCAAAATATTCATTATATATGCATATATATAAAAACTTTAACTTCATTATGTATTTGGTTTCCGTGAGTTCTTCCTATTTCTAATACATTAAATGTCAGTTAATCTTTTGAAAACCATTATTTTAAAAAAAGGGGACTTAGCAATCAAATCGGAGTAAATCATTAATATATAAATAATAACCATAAATTGAAATAAAAAGATATGCTTTTCAGTTAATTATTTAAAATTTTGCGAATAATATTATATGTATATACGGGCAATAATAAATCAAGAATTAAATTTCTATTGCTGTAGTAATTATTTTATTTTATCCTGAGATTTTTAAAATAATGTACAAATTTACTAACAATATCAAAGTGGTATAATTTATTTTGAATCTTCTTATTTGTTGTCTTCTTTTCATCAAAAAAAATCTTACTGTCTCTGTATCAAAACTATTGGTAAGCATATATGCAATAATTATTACTTATTATAATTAGTTTTTTTAATTACATAAACTAATTACCAGTAAAATGTAAAATTGATTATAATTGATTTGATTGAAAGCTAAATTTGTGAAATGTTATTTGCCCCCCCCCCCCCGTCGGAAAATTGCTTAGTCGCCTTTGCCTGACTTGCGTTGTTAGCATTGGAATAGAAGGTTGTAAGCCTGCTTCGAAGTCGGTGATATGCTACGATCATTTTGAAGAATTTATTTAATGTGTGGCCATGTACTAACTATATGAAACAACAACAACAAAACCCTATTCCAGAAATTTTTATACTGTGACAGCATATCTGACAAGCAACTTTTATTAAAAGCTATCCGTTGAATGTATAAGAGCCGAATGATGTAACGAGATAAAGGTTTCCAATTTGAACAAGAACTACACAAAACATGATGTATATGATTTTTAGTTGATGGCATCGAAATAAAATGCATCATGAGGTTTAACTTTTTTTTAAAATGAAACTTAAAGTTTTCTTTACCTTTTAGTATTATTCAGTTATTGCAGTGTAATCATGTTTAGTAACAAAAGAGTAATCTGTTTATTCTCATTAGTGTTTTTTTCTGATAATTATTTTGTTTCTTGTATTTAAACTGAAATTGATTGTTATAATGTCATGCTATATCATTGTGGATCTCAATGATTTCTGTTTTAAGAAATACTGATATTTTCATTGAAAATCCAATTCCATATCTGCATTTATTAAATATTTTTTATTTTCAATTTCATTGCTACAAGGCTGCTTCACTCTTTTTTTCCTCCCTATTTCTTTAACCCTCTAAGGGTTCCTCACGTAATTCGACATAGTTCCAAGATGTCTTATAAACGCGCTGCACGTATTTCGACGTAATGTAAGGAAGAACACAGGTTTGTTTTGCATGGAAAATCACGTAGGCGGTATACTGTTCGAAGAGTGTTTCGGACGCGATTTAACGTCGTCTTTTCCCCCTACAAGTTTGATCTCTTTATGAATTGGAGGGGAGTCAAAACAATGAATGTTTTACGGCCATTTATGGATGTCGCAGGATCTAAGGGTCCGAAGATTGTTTTAGGCATAGGACATTGTGATGATTTCGGCGTAAGGGAAGAAAGAGAGCTCGTTCAAGAAAAGAGGAACAGGAATTAATCCCCTATTGTGTGTCTGATAATCCTCTATGTGGACTTAGATTTAAATTGTGTTTGGCTTTAATAGCATTTTTTTGATTTTGCTTATTTGACCTAGATGTTGTTTTAAAGTTCCATTGAATTATTTTTCTTGATATAGTTTTATATTCACTTGTGTTTAAACATTGCATTCAAGTATTAAGAACTCGGAAGGGATATATTTGAAAAATTGCCTTCGATATAAAGTTAATTTAATAAATATATTTCTCATTCTAAAGTTCAACTATTTTTATAATACAAATTTATACTTTTTACGCTAATCTCTACCTTCAATTTTTTTTCTTCTTTCAAAGTAAACAGATACAACTGAATTTTGTGTTTTAAAGCAGTCTAAATTTCAAAGAATATAATAAAGTATATTGTTATATTGTTCCCATTTTCATATTTATATTGTTCAAAAACAGGGAGCTGTGTGTCCGACTTTCTATAATGCGATTCCTTTTTAAAGTTCTTTATCGAACTTAATATTATCTTTCAAATTCATAAAATAAACAATAAGAATATTTTTTTAAGATTATTTATATTCGAGAAGCTATTAACATTAGTTTAGTTTTTGATATTTAGTTTGTTATTAATATGAGTTTAATTGTTAATTATTAATTATTAGTATTTATAACTTGCTGTAGATGAAAAAAATAGCAAAATAAATTGAATTAAATGTTTGAATAATTTTGTTAGGAACATTAAGAGACTAGTTACATCTTAAAAGTCTTTAACACCGTAAACTGTCTTAAGATATTTTTTCGATAGTTTATCTAAGATATATTTCTTTGATAAAGTAATAGATTTATAAAATCTAAAAAAAAAAATAAAAAAAAATAGGAATTTCAAAGATTTTGTATTTATTTTAGAGTATTTTGAAGCATTTTTTGTTGTTAATATGCTACTGAGAATTCTTCCTTAGAGGATGAAATTGCATGGATAAATGAGATAGATTTTAATAAATCTTGTGCAAAATTCAGCACGATTTTAAATTATATATTTTTAAAGCCATTCTAATGCATTATAAGGCATATAAATGCTTCGATGGTACATTAATAATAAATCATTTCTGAATATTTGAAAGTGAAACATTCCTAGTTATACCTTAAAATCACAACATGTTATTTACTCGTATTAAATCAAGAATTATATATTCCTTCACTCGGATTTTGTTACTGATAGATGTGTTTCTTATTTAATAATTGCGTAAAATGCACAATTTGGTGCATTATCAACTTTTAAAGTTGCTGGTCCAAACTTAAAAACAATTTTTGTATCAAAACGTTATTATTATTATGAAAAGCAATCTAAGGATTTGCAATCAAGGTAAATATCAATAGTAGTATCAACTCTCTACTTTCTCCTATGCAAACGCTTATTCAGTGCAGTCGCTTTGGTATTTCTTTGTACAGTTGAATAGAATCAAGTATGGATTAGGTGCATCTTATTATCCTTTTAGATTGGATTAAAAATTTGATACATATTTGTAATAATGATGTCTAAGCAAAAAGAATCAAATTTCATTTTTTTTTTTTGTGTGTGTGTGTGTGATTTTAAATGATTACTCGAACACTCATAAATGAACAGATTCACAGATAATCACTACATTTACAAATTATATTCAAAAAATTAATACAATTCTACATTTTGATAAAATTGCAGGATACATTTTACTTATCTAGTCGCTTTTGTTTTGAGGTATCTTGTTCCCGTGTACACGGCCAGATAATTTCCCAATCAGCCTGTTTTATCTAATATTTGTGATAAGATTACATTTAAGTTAATTACAATTAATTTATGACAACTGAAATATCTAGTCGTAAGAGAAAGGAAGAAAGTAAAAGTTCTCTTAAATACTTTGACCGAAATGATTAAGAGGGTACATGCTATGCCTTTTTAATCCTTGATATTAAAATGACAGGAGGTTAAAAAAGATTAATAAAAGGGTTTACATGGCTGAACAAAGGGGTTACGCCATATCCAGTATGCTGTATTGATCTGAAATTTGAGAAACAATTTTGTCTTTTAATTTAATTATATAAATAATTATTTGTTATGCAAATTTTTCAAATATTTTAAAAAGTTTCTAAAAAGGACTGAATTTTTTAATGTACTTTATTATGTTTAAATATTACAATTTTTTAAAATCTGCTTTTAAAGGTTTTTTTTTTAAAGTTGCATTAATTTCCACGTATGTTTCTTAATACATTAAAAGTCCAATGTTTATTGCTTTTTAATCTCAAAGGTATTTAGATTGTAATTTCCCAGTACATATTGCAATACTTTCATAGTTCAGTGTTAAAAGAATTTTTGAAAAAATGTTCATTTTGTATGAAATTCTGTTTAATCGTTTTTACTGTAGAGAACATCTACTTCAAATAAATAAATCTTTATAAAATAAATAAAAGTCTACAGACTATGTTATCAACCTTGTACACTTTGAAATACTCTAAAAAAAATTTCCGAATAATTTCAAAATTTCACCTATATTATATAAATAAAATCGCATGTCCCTCATCACCTTCCCTCAAGAGAAATATTAAAATATATATATTTCTTCGCTGTATATTCATTGGGTATGTCTTACGGTGAAAATTTAAAATTATTCCCAAAACGTTTTGAAGATCAAGCAGTCCCAACCATTCGACCGATTCTGCCAATTTTTATTTAATATTTAAACTTTTCACCATTAGATATGTCATCAATGATTGCCTGCTCTCCGTATTTTTTAAAAGAAACTTTTTAGCATTATAAACGTACCGAAATTTATGAGAAATGAAATACACTTGTATAATATCTTAAAAGAATTGTTTGTTCGTTTTAGCTGCTTTTAAATGTTTTTGAAGATGACAACTTCATTGAATGCGAACTTAGAGTAGTGTCAGTAGGTAGGAGAGAAAAATTGTAGTAAAATATCGACTGTTTTAAATTTCATTAACGCTTTAAAAACATTACAGCAGTATACAACTTCACAAATAAATTCTACATAAAAACATTTGATATTCATTTACTCTGATACAATTCATAAGGTTTTAAGTTGTATAATTCATTACTTTGAATCATTAAAAAACAAAGATGCCATTATTTTTCAAAAAAATATAAAAAAAAGATTTTAAACAATATTGAATTCTGTTAAAATTGCTTCAAGGTGTTTTAAGGACTGGAAAATTAATACCTAAGTAGCCAATTATCTGGCTCTGAAATAATATATTTTTTCAGCTGCCCAAACAATTTGCTGAGTTGCACTCAAAATTTTTGTTTTATTATAATAAAATATAATGCCATTTCTTCTAAAATACAGCACATCAGTTCTATATTGTTATTTATGTTTTTAAAATTAACAGAACTATTTATAATTAGCTATAATTTTTAACATATGCTTCTCTATTGTAAATGTTGATTGCTTGATACAAAAATATTACAATGATTTATTTAAAAATAATAATAAATAAGAGAATTAATTAAATTAATAAAATAATAAGACAATTTGAAAACAATTTTACATTCCATTGACTGTTCTCTATCTCTCATATATCTATAT
>JAPMOQ010020901.1:263939-295300 GCA_026543055.1 Argiope trifasciata
AAATGTTGATACAAAAATATTATAAGGATTTATTTAAAAGAATAATACGAGAATATGAAGACAGTTTTACTCTACATTGACTGTTCTCTCTCATATAATCATATTGAGATCGAATATATAATTATTTCTGCTCTTAAAATACCGAGCAAAAATTAAGAAAATGACTCTTTGCAAAGATTCGCAAAGTGAGGTTATCAGCGATCGTGATTAAATAGAAATAGAACAGTCTTTCCGTTCACTATTCTTAGAAACCCTGACTTTTTTATCAGTACATAATTAGCGAAAATCAATAAAATTTGAATTCAATGAGCAGAAACTTGTTCTAGAGATGCATAATCCCTCGATTTTTTGAATAACAAATAATTTTGCGATTGGTATTTTGTAATATTTGTTCTAAATATCTGTTATTTCAATCATATTATTAATTAGTATTTAATACTAAATTGCACTATTCATAGAAGAGGGGGTGCCATTGCCTCCGGAAGGTTGGACTTCTACCTGTTTAGACCGCGGGAGGTATTTTATTTCCCTCCTTCCACCCACAAAACGTTTCTTTTCCTTTTCTTTTCTCCCTCTGAAGACTCGATTGAAGAAATTGTAATTTTCTCAGGCTCTAAATCAGCTCTAAAAGCTATACGAAATGGTGATTCAGCACTGACAGTAGAAATTAATACCCTTCTTAACTCACTAAATATACCATGCATTCTCCAGTGGATTCCTGCTCATGTTGGTATCGAGGGGAACGAATGTGCAGATGCCCTTGCAAAGGAAGCACGTGATGAAGAACAATCCTGAACACTCACCTGTACAGATGCAAATGCTGTTGCCAAGCGTAGGATCTACAATCAACATTTTGGCAAGGCAACAATCCCTGACCTAGACTGTCCAATGAACCTCTCCTCTGCAATAGCTCGGCTACGTACAGGACATTTCAAGGGCATGAAGATATCACCAACTGGTATTAAATCCTATCCCAACTGCAAGCACTGTCCCAACTGACTCCAGACCATGTTTTTAACTGTCAAGCCGCTTCCTCTTCCTCCTTGGAGCACCACCCATTGAGATCCTCCACGGCCATCGGACTCCAGAACAGGCAGATCTCGTCACCAAGACTTTTGGTGGAATATAGACCATTTTTCCACTTTGAACCTTTATAGACACGACAGCAACAACAAATATTAAATTTTTTAATTTTAATTTACTAATTTAAGTAATGTGTGATTGAAATATTGTGATGTGAATTTGTATTTTTGAAGTATATAACTTGGATTAATTAATAGTAACTATAAGTTAATTATGGAGCATAATACCCCCAAAAAATAATAAGCTGAAAAATATGTATTGTCACGTAGATAGAACTCAACTCAATAAGACACAGGGAGTAAAGTTAAATCAATTTATTATCTCAACTCTGAACTAAGAACCCCGTGACTGAGGGATTTTCAGCTTTTATACAAGTGGGGAAAGTTCCAAAATACCTTTCTGAAGACAGTAAGAAAAGTCCAGAAGACTCATCTGGTAAATTAGAGAAAGGTTCAGAATCTTCTGGAACACGAAATAAAAGAAAAACACACTTCAAGTGTATTGGGTTTCGAACACATGATCTCCTGACTATGAGTCCAGCGTCATAACCATTCAGCTATGCGGACTCGGAAATGTTTCGTTCAATGCCGCAATATAATCAAAATGTCTAATTTCTTGTTCTTGTCCGAACATGAAAGTGGAGCTTGAATGATGGTGCAGAGGATTCCTTTTACAGGATTTCAGAGTCTGGGTGAATTCGAGTTATCCGTGGATATTGCTTTACAACCATAATTTTTATATCATTAAACAAAATAAATGGAAAACCGATTACGAAATTTTTAAAACTGAAATGAAATAATATTTATAAGAAAAAGAGAGAAAATAATTGCTCGTGTTAGAAATGAGAATTTCGCCAATGACTCAAAACTCCGAGAACTTGATAAATTAATATTGATTTTCCCAAAAAACTCTCGTAATAGATCAGCTTGATATTAACACGTTGACTGCCAACTACGAGATAACTCGTAGATTGCGTTCTTTTCTAGGACCAAATCACCTGTGTTATTAGATGACACCTTTTCTACTATAGTTGAAAAATAACAAAGGAGGGGTCATTCAATGAGATAGATGGTCCTGATATCAGGAGAGAGTCGTGGCAGTGAACGCGTTAAAGTTCTCACAGTCAGTAGCATCTTAGAAAGAATTATTCTTCTCAGATTTAGTATATTGAATAAGTTATATATTTGAAGCTAATTTCTTCAAAACCGCTTGCGTTTTTCTTTGGTTTAGTTATATTAGTGTCCCGTCGTAAAGCAACACAAGGGCTATTTTGAGACAAACCTCGTCATTTTGAACCACGGTTAGATGACATCTCAGCTGGCAACTCCCTCGTCACAGCGAGAGGACGTTTGGCCCTGACTGATTTAACGTACGACCAGGGTAGGCCGTATGGGGGGAAGGGGAGGGCCCCACGACTGAGGGGGCTCCCCACTGTGATTAAGAATTAATACGGTATTCTGAACAATGAAAATGTTACATTTACTAAAAGTCTACAAGCTTGTTTCCATGTAGCTGGCTGAACATCGATTGACGTCTTCATTAGGCAAAAATCGCAATAATATCTAATACTATAATACGAAGAATGGTTGTCAAGTCGAAAATCGCCCCAGAATTAATAAACTCCGGTAAACTTGGGGGTCTGGGGTTTTTGGCCACGAGGAATCGATTGACGCCGGTTTTGAAGCACTACGGTCGAGCAGTTCGGAGTTACAGATAGGATATTTTCAAACTTTATTAGTTCGCCATAATGGCTACTTAAATTTTCAAGTGGTAACGTGCTGCCATCTATAGCCAATATGGCGAACTAATAAAGTTTTATGTTTATGCTGTTATAGGTTTATAATATGTTTCTTATGTATGTATATATGTTTGGTTTTTCTAAATAAATTTGTCAAAAATATTGAACTTCAACACACTTCAATCTTTACCTTTACTTTACCTTTGTATAGAATAGTTCCCTTTCCAAACTCTAACTTTGTTTAGAATAGTTTACAATGGTGCACTTTAACCGGTTATCTATTCATCAATGGCTTCACAAATTTTCTTATGGCATGTATTGTTTTGATAAATCACAATTGAAAATTTAAATCTTCGAGTTAACTTCGATACCTGTTTTCTCCGAGCGGTGCTCGGTCACCCGCTGGTATCTATAAAAAGGAGAGAAATGTTCATTTACGAATAAGGAAATCCCCATAAAACATATTTAGACAAAGCGGCGTGCCCGGCGCCCAGAAGTCGAGATTGAGGCAGGATTCAAATGGACTTGTAAATCATCAGCTCTCTACATTTGTCGGTATCTAATGTAATATTTTTTTTCAGTCCTTTACACTGTCAGTTACTAAATATAATAAGTAGTGAACCCTCTTTCAGCAAATTAAGATTAAATAAAGGATTATCTTCGACCAAGCATATGGGTATAATGTTTACACGCATTTGCTGTACTATCAATAAATAAATCGGAAAATTTGTAATTTTCCTGTAGCAATTAATAGCAAAACGAAAATCACGCACATTAAATACATATGCAAACGTTCGTTCTTTTTTACTCTGCTAAAAATTTAGGGCCCCAAATAGTTTCTTGCACTCGGGACTCTTCATAGAGAAGGCCGGCTCAGCGTGTGAAAGACCCCCTTACAAACCGGTCTTTCGGTGGAATCAGGTCTCGAAACCTCAACCACCAAGCCAGTGCGGCCCTGCTATTTCTTTGCACTAGAAGACAAATATTTATTAACTTCTCTTAAAACGTTTTTTTGTTCCATTTTTATTATTTTCAGTTTTGCCATTTTAATCTTCTTTTTATTCCCTTTTTCTAATTCTAAAGCACTACATCCATCTTTTGATTTTTTTTATTTATTTCCAAACTATTTTATTTCACTTTGTCCAGCGCGATTCTTCCTTTCCCTCTTTTCTGCACTTAGTGCCACGTTTTTTTTTTTTTAAAGGAAGTCTAATTTTTAAATATATATTAGCAAACTTTTCGAAATTTTATAAGCACGAAGTTATTTTTATAAATTAAAAATAATGCGACATATTTAATAAGTTGTGTTAGTCAAAGTTCTAAATCATTAATGAATAAAACTGTATTAACAATTTTAAATGATTCGTATAAAAGAGTTAACAATTTAAGAAAATTAATAAAATATAAATTTTGGAAATTCTATTTGTAATTAAAAAGAGAAAATTAAAAATTCCAAACTAACATAAAAGAGGAGTTTGCTAGTAAAAATGCAATTACTCCCTAAAATATTCAGAAATTATTTTTATTACTAGGCTGTTAACCATACGATTCTAATAAACGTATTCGTCGAACAGGAAAAAAGAAAATAAATTTATGCACACAAAAAATTGTGAAAGAAGAGAAAAAACGAACTTAAAAAAAAAAAGATTGGGTCCTAACAAGCAAATGCTCACTAAGAAATAAAATTCCAATCAATCATCATTATCAGTCTAGAAATTAGATTCCATCGGGGAAAAAAATGAAATGATCCAATCGGTATGATGATATGAAACAATGATCCAATCAGAGAAAAAAAAATGATAAAATGAATTTTATTTTGGGTTAACAGATAAACTATTTTCAATGGAATGACCCCCCACTTCAATTAGAAAATTACATGAAAAAATTTCACACAAGCATACAGGTCATTATTCCAATCTGTTTGAAGGTATCCGACTACGTTAAAAATACTGGTTATCGACCTCATAGACGAATTATTATTTCTAGTAATTCAGACTTTCCTTTTTCAGAAACAGTTTATCTTTTCTAGGAAAAGGAAAGCCTGATCTATCATCCAGGATCACATATTATTCAGCCAAAATTTGTCTTTCGCTTCAATTTTCTCAAACTTTAATTTGAATAAAAATTCTCCACCAAAAAGCAACATAGGGATCTACATAAAAATTTCAGCGCGTGTTTTAGATAATATGGGCAATGAAATGAACCAAAAGTTTTGTTGCTAGTGAAATACTTTTTCATTTATAGGTGTTTTATAAAACTTAAGTTGCGAATATATATATATATATATATATATATATATATATATATGTACCCATAACTTCTTTTCATCACGATATTTTTCTTAGCATTTGGCTCATTTCATTCATCATTATATTCTATAACTTGTGTGCAAAGAAAAATGCACTGATGGAAAAAAAAATCCCAACACCAAGAAAAAATTATTATACAGTAATGACATTTTAGGAATACATTTGTCTAGGTAACATATTTAATTGATTAAAGTTTCAAGATCACAGGTAGAGCCATTGGCAAGAAAATAGCCATTTCAAATGTGAAATGTTGGTACATTAGTAACCGGTGTAACCGCCATAATTTCGAATGCAAGCATGCAAACGTGCATGCATTGTGCCGTACAGGTGTCGGATATCAGTTTGTGGGATGGAGTTCCATGCCTGTTGCACTTGGGCGGTCAATGCAGGTTGTGGATGACGCTGGAGTTATCGTCCAATGATGTCCCATACGTGCTCGATTGGAGAAAGATCTGGTGACCTAGTAGGCCAAGGCAACATGTCGACACTCTGTAGAGCATGTCGGGTTACAACAGCGGTATGAGGGCGAGCGTTATCCTGTTGGAAAACACCCCCTTGAATGCTGTTCATGAATGGCAGCACAACAGGTTGTATCACTAGACTGACGTACAAATTTGCAGTCAGGGTGTGTGGGATAACTACGAGTGCGCCTGCTGTCATACGAAATTGCTCCCAAAACCATAACTTCAGGAGTAGGCCCTGTGTGTCTAGGCCGCAGACAGGTCACTAGCAGGCGTTCACCTGGCCTCCTTCTAACCAACAAACGGCTATCACGGCAGAACCGGCTTTCATCAGAAAACACAACAGATCTCCACTCTGTCCTCCAATGAGCTCTAGCTTGACATCACTCACACCGCAAACGGCAATGGTTTGGAGTCAGTAGAATGCACTGTACAGGGCGTCTGGCTCGGAGATGTCCTTGAAGTAACCGATTTGTAACAGTTCGTTGTGTCACTGTGGTGCCAACTGCAGCTCGAATTTCAGCTGCAGACGCAGTACGATTAGCCACAGCCATATGCCGAATACGACGGTCTTCCCTCTCCTTAGTACCACGTGGCCGCCCGGAACCTGGTCTTCTTGAGGCAGTATCTTCCCTTGACCACTGCCGCCAATACTCGTGCACAGTGGATACATTCCTGCCTAGTCTTTCAGCAATGTCGCAGAAATAAAACCCACCTTCTCGTAGCCCTACAACACGACCTCGTTCAAACTCAGTGAGCTGTTGATAATGGCTTCTTCATCTTCTCAGAGCCATCCTTGACTAACATTAACCCACTACATCAAATCTCAACTGTAAATAACGATCACGAACCCTACAGCGCTTATTTAAAGCAAACTTCATTTGCATGTTCATAGTGTCGCTACTAGCGCCACACTTACGTGCGTAGCTCGAAATTTGAATCGACGTCATCTTTCAGATGTCTAAACACGCCTACCAAATTTCGTTTATCTAGCACAGCTCCTTCCTAGTGTTGGGATTTTTTTTTCCATCAGTGTAGGAATGCTGCATTACAATTTTGCCTAGAATGTTAACCGTTTTGATTAATTTCCATTAAACTTTACTACAAATTTTCCTATTTTTCAAAATTTTTTGTTGTGTTTATAGTATTTTATATACCGGGTGGCCAGAAATAAAACACCCCTACTCTGACCTCCCTGGATATCGAACTACTCAGTGTAAAGGCTTGAAAATTTGTGGACATACTATTCAAAAAATGGGGAAACGGATTTCACGAAAAAAAAATTTAGTTCCAGAAATCACCGATAGGTGGCGCTGTACCACTGGACGTATGCTGAAAAGACACAAAAACACGTTTTAAACACATTTTATTTGAAAGTACCAAGCATACATGAAACAAGGACGTTATCGATGCAGGGAATGCTGCTCAATATGGTTCCCTTCCTGAAGATGTAAAATGTGAAGTCTGTGGACAGCTTGTTCAACTGCGGATCGTAACTGGTCATCTGAGATGCTTCTCACATGCAGACTGATACTCTCTTTCAAATCTGCCAAGGTTATCAGACGTTCTCGATAAACAAGGTTTTTTAAGTGTCCCCAAAGCCAAAAATCACACGGATTAAGATCCGGTGAACGAGATGGCCAAGTTGTCGGAAACGCGCGACTGATTATTCTGTCAGTGGTGAAATGTTGGCGAAGAAACTGTTGCACAGGGAGTCCAATGTGTGGAGGTGCTCCATCTTGCATAAAAGTAATGGTGTCAAGGCATTGGCGCTGCTGCAAATGGGGTACAACAAATGTTTCGAGCATCCTTTTGTACCTGTTGGCCGTCACGGTACATGTCTCAAGGCCATTGGAAGTAACCTCTTCGAAAAAGAACGGTCCAAGGATGAATGTGGCTGTGAATCCACACCAGACTGTAACTTTCGGTGAGTGGAGTGGAATCTCTTGGAAGGTACGGGGGTTTGTCGTGTCCCATATGCGACAGTTATGGGTGTTCACTGTTCCACTGAGGTGGAAATGGGCCTCATCGCTCCACAGAATCTGCCACGGCCACGATGCATCCACTTCAACTCTAGCAAGAAATGTCAATGCAAAGGTCAGTCGCATCTCCCTGTCTGTGGCCAGCAATTGTTGATTAGGGCGGATTTTGTACGGGAAACAATGCACCATTTTTCTGAGTACGTTCCACACTGTGCTATAGGGAACACCCAAGTGTCGTGACACTGCACGTGCACTACTGCAGCCTAAAACATTATCCATTGACTGTTCAACAATACCGGTGGCAACATCTTCAACGACATCTGAACGAACCGGTTTGCGTCCTCGACCAGGCTGAACTCCAAGATGTCCAGTTTCCTCGAATCGAGCGATCATTCTCCTGAGAGCTTGTGGAAGCAATGGTCCCTTACGCAAATCCTTAAGTCGGCGAAACTCTCGAAGTGCTGCTGGAGCATTTCCTTTATTCTCGTAAAACAACTTCACAAGCAAAGCGCGTTCTGGCAGCGTGACAGCCATCACTAATAAGAATGACATTCCCCACCTTTTAACTTCTTTTATACCCAGAACATGGCTTCTAACCATGCTTTATGCAAATTTTTCTGGTTACAGTATGAAATTGCAGTTACAACGGGAGTTCTAGCTTCTTTACTATTTTTATTTTCCATAAGGGGCAGAAAAATTAAAAAGGAAGCATGGAAGCATTCCATTCCGCATAAACATTTTAATTTTTATTATTATTTGTGTCTTTTGATCATAGTTCCAGTTGTGCAGCGCCACCTATCGGTGATTTCAGGAACTAATTTTTTTTTCGTGAAATCCGTTTCCCCATATTTTGAATAGTATGTGTACAAAATTTTGAGCCTTTACACTGAGTAGTTCGATATCCATGGAGGTCAGAGTAGGGGTGTTTTATTTCTGGCCACCTTGTATAGTATATGTGTTTTGTATATTTGTGTTTATAGTATTGACAGCACATGTAAAAGCCACAGCTTTAAATATTTTTTTAAAAAAATCCTTTTCAAATTTTTTTCTTTTAACGTGGATTTCTTAACCAAAAAAAAAAAAAAAAAAGCTATCTTAAACAGTTTTATGGGAAAAGAGAAGAAAAATATTTTAGCGCTGTGCGTACTAAGCAGAAAAACTATCTTTCCACAAAACGTTATCACAAAGAATTCAATACACAAACAAAAGTTAGGTACGGGGAAATGAAGGAAAAAATGATGCCAGTTGGCGGTTTTCCCTATGGTCAGGGATTGGTTGATCGAAGGGCAGCTCCTAGAAGATCCGTTTTCCACAAGCTATTTTATAGTTTAGCTTTAGCAACGATTCAAGATGTGAACAGTTATGGTTAACCGTGTTAAAAGTCTGTCAGACCATGATTATAAATTCGATTCGGTTCTTCGGGGGATGGCAAACAATTTTTATCATCTTAAGGTATCCGACTACATTAAAAACACTGTTATCGACCATACTGGGGACTTTTTTTTTTCATTGTTATTTCTTGTAGTTCAGACTTTCCTCTTTGCAAAACGGTTTATCTTCTCTGGGAAAAGGAAGGACTGGCCTATCCTATAGGCCGTATATTTTTTTTCTTCTTTAACTTCGATTTTCTCAAAATTTTAAACTTTATAAAAATTCTCCACCATTAACATGATATTTCAAGAACTTCGTCGGATGCCTTAAGGTATCAGACTACGTTCGAAGGAAATTTTTTGAAAAATTGTTTTTTAAATTATTAAAAACTATTTAATTACTATTATTAAATATTAATATAATATTTAATTACTATTACAATAATATTATTACTATTTAATACTATAATAAGAGGAATGGTTGCCAAGTTGAAAATCGCCCCAGAATTAATAAACTCCGGAAAACTTGGGGGTCTGGGGTTTTTGGCCACGAGGAATCGATTGGCGCCGGTTTTGAAGCGCTACGGTCGAGCAGTTCGGAGTTACAGATAGGATATTTTCAAACTTTATTAGTTCGCCATAATGGCTACTTAAATTTTCAAGCGGTAACGGGCTGCCATCTATAGCCAATATGGCGAACTAATAAAGTTTTATGTTTGTGCTGTTATAGGTTTATAATATGTTTCTTATGTATGTATATATGTTTGGTTTTTCTAAATAAATTTGTCAAAAATATTGAACTTCAATCTTTACCTTTGTATAGAATAGTTCCCTTTCCAAACTCTAACTTTGTTTAGAATAGTTTACAATGGTGCACTTTAACCGGTTATCTTTTCACCAATGGTTTCACAAATTTTCTTATGGCATGTATTGTTTTGATAAATCACAATTGAAAATTTAAATCTTAGAGTTAGCTTCGATACCTGTTTTCTCCGAGCGGAGCTCGGTCACCCGCTGGTAATAATTATATTAATTACAATATAATATTTAATTACTAGCATTACTTATTAATTAAAACTATTTAAGTAATTTAAAATATGGTTTTTAGACGTACTGTCAACTGTAATACAAAATACTATGAATACAACAAAATTATTTGAAAGCATAATATATTTTGAGAAATAGCAAAATTTGCTGTAACTTTTAATGAAATTTAACCAAAACGGCTAACACTCGACACAAAGTTATAATGCAGAAATCTTATTTTTCTTTTACACAAGTTAAAGAATATAAAGGTGAATGAAATAAACCAAACTCTAAGAAACATTTTGAGACCCAAAGAAGTTATGGGGAAAAATATTTAGCTTCATTTTATTTAGCTTCACAACTTCATTTTTCTAAAAACAACTGTAAATGAGAAAGTATTTCACCAACGACAAAACTTTAGGTTCGTTTCATTGCCCCTATTATTTAAAACACACGCTGAAATTTTTATGTAAATATCTCAATTAGTTTTTGATATATCATGTTAACGACGGAGAATTTTTATGAAAATTAATGTTTTGAGAAAATTGAAGTGAAAGACAAATTCTAGCTGAAAAAACAGGTGACCCTGGATGATAGGCGAAGCCTTCCTTTTCCTTCAAAATAGAAACTGTTTTGGAAAGAAGAAATTCTGAACTACAAAAAATAACAATTTAAAAAAAATCGCCAATGTGGTCGATAACCAGTGCTTTTAACGTAGTCGGATATCTGAACTGTGCAGAATGAGATTAAAACATGATTTAATATATTACCGTTAAACTACTGTTTTATTAAAAAGTCATTAAAAGTTACGAATATAATCTAATAATTAATGTCCCCCCAAAATTTCCAGAGATCCATTCTGCAGCACCAAGGATAACTGTCACTGAGTATATGTTAATTATGAAAGGTTAATTGAAACTTTTCTTTTGACATCCCATTCTTCAACTATAACTTTCAGTTCCAGAAACACAAAGATTAACGTCCCGTTTTAAATCAACACCAGGGCTATTTTGGGAAGGACCTCATAATTTTGAACCGGGTCAGATAACGAGGACGACACTTGAGATGTCAACCTCTTCTCCAAACTTTCGCACCACTCCGGCGGGAGGACGTCTGAAAACAAAAATAAAATTGAGAACAAAGATGAAAATTTTAAACCTAGTGTACAGCAGTTTAGCCTGTTTAACAATGTGAGGATTTTACACTCATAGTTTCAACAAATATTTCGTAAAATAGGAAAGACAATGGACTGAATAAAAGCAAAATCAGTCAATTGTAATGTTTGAAAATATAAATACCCGTTTCAGTTTTTATTTAAAATTATTTTTACCCCAATTCATATTGTATTTTTTTTTTTAAATAAAGGAAAAAAAATCTTTCAATTAATTCTACACAAATATAGCTTCATATTAAAAAAATAATAGCTTTCATAAATAATTTTTGTTTATATTTCGTAATGAGTGCTTAATTAACAAAGTTTATTCACTATACTCAGGAGTAATAGAATAAATAAATATTTTAAATGCAATCTGATGGTGACAAACAGCAAAAATACTTTTCAGCATGTTATTGTTTGCTTACTATGAGCCAATTTTTATCAATAGAAGTTTCTTTTCCAATAATGATTGGAGGGTAAAGTGGCCTTAGTACACTGGCTTCAAAATTTTCTTTACATGTTTCTCAAATATATGCATAGAAGAGGAAAGAAAAGGAAAGGGGGGAAAAAAAACCCCATTTCGATATGCATAATCAATTCCAGTTCACTGGATTTGAATGAATTAGTTTTAGAACATATAACATTCTATAGAATTCCTTTACAATAGGACTTACTGCATATGAAAAGCTCAGTTTCAGTACATATTTTATGATATAATTGAAAATTAAATTGTTTCAAGCATATGTGTATGAGGAAACATACGATTATTTCTAAATTCCACCAGAAGAAAGTATTTGTTAATTTTATTTAAGCAAACAATTATTTTAATTATATCTGAAAAATTCAAGAGAAGTCAAATTATTTTATAAATAAGTGCTTGTTTGAGTATACCTTGCAGAATAACAGCAGCATCACACTTATTCATTGTATAAATTTAATGACTGCTTTATTTATATTTGTTGGCAATAGTTATTTTTGCCACCAATTTAATACATTGTTTTCATTATTCAATGGAAATGAAACCCTAATTCGCTATTGCACAATTATTCTATTACATGCTTTGAAGGAAATGTGAAACAGAGCAGTCAGTTATCAGATTTAAATAAATCAGATAAATAACTAATTTAATCAGATTAAAATGTCTTTTTTCACTAATATTTTTTTAGTTGAAAAAAATTAAAACAAATGCCAGTTAATGATAAATTAAATATTTGTATTTTGTACTTGCATGTTTCATGGCAATAGTAAGATGAGAGTTCCATGATGTATTCTTGAACCTGACAGAAAAATACATTATTTTAATGAATTAACATACATACTTGCCTAGACACATAAGCCATTTTTTAAAAATCCAATAAGGAATATGCATCTGAAGAATATAATTATAAATTAATTTTTATAGCAGAATCACATTAAATTCATCCAATAACTTTAACTACTGAAATGTTTTAAAAATGCCTTGGGATTTATATGCCTTCTTCTTTATAAATGAACTTCTAGATGCACACATATAATTGACATTTACTCCTAATGATAAATATTATATTTAGTTTGAATAAGTTTAAAAGTTTTCCAACAACTTACACTACTGTTCTTCCCATACCTTGAAGAGGATAAAAGATAATATTAAATATTCCACATGGCAAAAGTATTAGTTTAATATGGTATCTGTATTGAATTTTCACATAGCAAAGTTTTTCCTAGTCCTATTCTAAACAAATCAATCTGATTTTTTTTTAATACAAAGGAATGCAAATTTCATAATATTAAAGTGCAGATTTGACAGAACAGAAATCCGGTATGCTTCATCAAACTTAATATTTGATAACGCATATCAAGAATAAAACCAAATACACTGAATTTTAAAAACAGAATTTTTGAGAAAATAACAAACATATACAGTAGTTATTTCATATTTTACAATACTTTTTGAATTATAGATTGCTCAACATTTTTTAAAATCAATTATCTAGAAGACAGATGGATGATTTTTTTTTGTTTGATTATTGGTATTTACAAACTTAATTGCCATTTATCTCTGTACAAGTAAAATATCTTGAAATTCATACATAGAAATTTTAATATACAGAAACAGAAAAAATAAAAATTCATCTATTTACTAAAAAACATTTTTTTTACTTACATTTTTTAACAATCAACTTTAAAACCACAACTTAAACAATTAAAAAAATTAATATCTAAATCACAATTTTTCCAAATTATGTTATTCATCTTACTAGTTGAAATTTCATCCTTTATTTCGACACCTTTTATGAAGTTATAATTTTCTTTTAAATTTAGAGAATTATTATGAGAAATTTAAAGTAAAATAGATGTTAAAGTATAAATCTCACTTTAATTTGAAGGTTTTAAGAATAAAAATAAAAGATGATTCATTAGAAAGCATTTTACACAAACAATCTTCAGTGAATTTCTATAGTATTTGGAATTAAATATCTTAGTTTGAATTATTTTGTTGGTTTATTTTATTATTATTTTTTAATTGAATGAAAACTCTTCAAGTACTACCTTGAGTGTAATAAGTATATATTATTTTTAAATCTGTAGAAATTATTTTACTAACAAAAAAAAAAAAAAAACAATCCCAAATAAAGTTTGTAACTAATTTTTCATAAATGAGAGCTTGGCTATATCATAGTAAAAAATAACTTGAAGACATGTAGAAACTATAAACAGTAATTAATTTTTAGTTTGTTTTTTAGAATCACATTAACTTAATAGCCTTCTACCCATCATTTTGAAATTGTTTTACTTTTGCACACTCATTTATTTATGTGTTAGAATGCTGAATAATTGTGTGTTTCTGATGACAGTATAATATTTCAAAAGCTTCAGAACTTAATAATTAATTTAATTTAATAAAATTTAGATTCTGCATGAGAAGTGTAACCTAATAATGGATTTTATAAAAAAACTAATTTTAAGACATTTTTTATAATTACAAATTTATAACACAGGGTGCATAGTGTAAAATGGATGCAAAAATTAAGCACTTTTAAGCATCTTGGCAAAAAGCCCTTTAGTACATGCAGAAATACATAAACTCAAGAATTTTTTACTCATAAATTTTCTTTATCCCAAATAAATTATAGTTTTTATAGATTTAAAAAAAAAAAATCTATCTTTACATTTAAAAAATTTTTTAATCTTTGATTGAAAAAAATTTTAATCGATGTTTAGATCTCGAAACCAGCTTCATTTTTTATTTAAATTGACATTATCTTCAGCAATAATACAAGGAAACCGAAAATTTGAACTAAGAGAAAATTGAACAGAATCAAATATGTTAAGAACATTAAAGATTTAAATAAATAGTAAATTTGACAAAAATGGGTTTACAAAATTATTTTCAAAGGTATTAGGGGAAAAAAAGAAGCTAATTATACAAAAACTATAATCAATAATATATTATTCAGGAAAAATTAATTAATTTAACACTAGACGATACTGATAAATTTTTATCTGATATATATTAAATTTAAGTAATTATAATATTAAATTTCAGTTTACGATTTTATAAAAAAATTCAGATGTACTATAATTAAATAACTTCTACTCTTAATAATTAATATTTTTTATATAAACAATTTTTAAGATACCTAACTCAAATTTTAGCATTAAAATGAAAAAAATTGACAGTATTATTTTGTATTAATGATAAATTAATTTAACTAATACATGAAGTAATAAGCATAGAAATAATATCATTGTAACAGCTAATTAGATGGGAAAAGTAAAAAATTACAGCTAATTTTACATTTTTTGGAAAAAAATTCTTATTGACAATTTCAGATTCTACACCTGATAAAATAGTCCCTCCCCCTATTCTTCTTTCAATGTTGTTGCACTTTGCTACGAGTGAAAAATCCCTTCTGTAATTCTACAGTGTCTAGTATACATGGGTTGCTGACTATATTCAAAGGAAAGTTAGTAGTATTAATTTTTAAAGGAATATAACTTACAACTGCTGTACACAATATTTTCCAGAATCACTTTGTGTTCACTTATATTTTAAAAAAAAAAAAAAAAAAAAAAAAAAAAAAATCAGAACTTAATTTTAAACATATGTACTACGAATTTGCTTCTTATATTCTAAAAAATAGGCAAACAAAGAAGAGCGGTGAGTATTGATGGTATGCAAGTGGCTAGTATTTTTCTGAAGATTTAAAAAAAGGGTGAAATCCATCAAAATACTACAAAAGATCAGATCTGAAAGCTGTTAAAGGGAAAATTCTTCCATTATAATCACAGTTAATGCAAGCCTCCCAATTCCATCAAAATAAATAAGAAGTAATAAGCAGCCACCACATTCACAGAATAGTGCCAGAAAATATTGTATAAACACTTTTAAATAGATGTAAAAATACATTTTGTTCCATAATATTTCTTAATGTTATGTGGCAAGTACATTAAAATTACAATTTTGCAAAATCTATCCTTAATGAGCCCTAACACCCAAAAAGTAATTGCCCACTAAATTTCACTTCTCTCATTTCAATGATACTCAGTATTAGTCAGATAAATCTTCACTACCACGGAAGAAAAAATTTGCTGGGGAACCAAAAAATCATGTAAAAGTTATAAAAAGAGAAAACAAAAAATGATAAAATCCAAATCAAAAAGGTTCCTTTTTTTATTTCTTTAAAATATCAAATCTAACAGAATTTTAAAAATCTAAAACTAACCCTTGACAAAATTGTTTCAACAAATGAGAATTTCATAAGGAATGCAAGTATTTAAAAATTATTGAAAATCTTTAAATTAAAATTTAATCTCACTGGACTAACAGAGTTGACTAAAGTAATTATATCCATGATAAATAATCGTAGATTAAAATCTTTTTCATAGTTGTCTAAAAGATCGCTCAAAACAACATATTAAAGAATGTGACGATTGAATATGTAATGCGATCATTGGCAATAACAATAAAAGCAGTTAAATATCAAAAATATGTTCCATGTATGCTTTTAGAATAACTTTTCCTTTCTGATGTCTCCACATCTTTTACACACCATATTGTATTTTTATTTTTCATTGATCAGAGCTTATCAAGGTAATCTTTAAGTACACATAAAGAGTTGAAATTAAAGTTAACTAAAACAAATAACTAAATAAATTAACTAAAATAAAATATTTGCTATATAGAACATTAAATGTAAAAGAAGTTCAAATGCTTTTAGTTAGATAGGCATATTTCGGAACAATCATTCGAATATTTCAATATACACCAGTGCCCACTGTTGAAAAAAGGAGCGGAAAAAGAGTTCCATTAAGTATTTTCTTAACATAGTTTGAAAACCTTCTATTCCTTCAACAAATGCTCTTCTTTCCTCAGTTTTCTTTAATATATCCAGTAATCAAAGACTTATGACTGTTTTCGATTTATTGTACTCACCATCTGTGGAAACTAAAAGGAATACCTTTTTTGCCTTTCAAGAAAATCAAGCACTTTTAAAGTGCTTAAAAATGATTTCAGAATTTAAGCACTTTTCACAACACTATGCACCCTGTAACATTAATGAAAGATGAAAGTGAAGACAATTAAAAAAAAAAACTAAATTATAAATATAGAAAAATTTTGTAAATATGCTTTTATCAGCTTAAGAAATAAACTATTTTTTTCTATAATGTGAAGCAAATTAAAACGGTAAAACATACAGCATTGATAAATAAATATTGCAAGATAAATTAAAATGTTACAGATAAAGATATATTCAAATTCATGAAATTCACATTTATATATATATATTGCTTTTATATGTAGTTCAATTCTTTTTTCAAATTTTCACTATATCTTGGATTAAAAAAAATTATTTCTATTATGTAATAGCACACATATAAAATACAAATGACTGGTCTTAAACAGTGTTCAAATACATGAACTAAATATCAATATACTAAAATTATATTTAGATAGTTTAATCTATTGATCTCAATGTAAAGCATAGATTTCGGTAAATTCATTTAAATTATATAACCATCTCCAATACTGACTGCGAAATAAAATTAAAATCTAATTTATAAATATTTAATGATTAGAAAAATATTTTAATTCTTATGAGTTTATATATAAAATTTTTTAACATAATATATTGAAAATAAATAATTTTAAAATCTTAGCAATAACATGCAAACAAAATATCCATGCAACATCATTCCTATGTCAAACTCCAGCAAATAGGAGCTAGCTGAAAATTATTTGATACCTTATCTTTAATATATAAATTTCTCACAAGAGTAAATGTATTCTATTAAATATACTACTGAATATTATAATGAATTGTGCACTGCCAATTTTAAAAGGTGTCTAAGTCCATTCTTTTTTTTCGTCTTCCACTTTTTTCTTATTTTCAGTTTTCATAGAAAAATTTGTTATAGGACAATACCGTAGAAGAAATAAAGATCCCTGTTTTCAAATTCTACTGGGAGACAAAAACCATATATGAACTATAAAAAAATTATGCAAACTGGTTTTCCAGAATAATTTATCTTTAGCCCTAAAAAATTAAATGCCAAAGTTTTGTAGAATACATGAACTTAAAGGATTTTGTAACTTAATGCAAACATGCATTAATGCAAACATTAATTACATGCATAGCATAGCAAAAATAACCAATAAGAGAAAAATTAGGCACTTCAATATTTGGATATATAAATGATTTTGATCCACTAATAAAACTTTCAGCCAGCAGCATTTCATTGCACAATTATATAGATATAGGCACAGTATTAATATAAGGAATGAACATAAATACATGCTCAAAAAAAAAAAAAAAAAAATCATACTAGAAAAGCAAAAACAATTATGTTCTAGCCAATCAGCAAAGTGAGGTTATGATGGGTGTTTTTTTAAAAATAGGAGATAATGTGGAATACTTAATATCAATCTTAAAATTTTATAAAGCAAATAAATAAATTAAAGTTTCTGGATCACCATACATACAAGTAACATATACACGCTGTATAGGTAAAATTATTTTAATAAACAAAGTAAAAAAGATAGTATTTTAACTTTAAAAACATCATTAATAAATAAATTTAAGTTTTTACATGCACCTGCAACAACAACAGAAAATACCCCATTTGGCATTTAATTACTGTAAACAACTGGTTTGTTAAATGCTTCACTTTACATATGCATAAAATATCAGACTCTGAAACAAGGATTAACAAACTATTGATTATTTTTAAATTCAAATATATACACATCAAAACTAAATATACTTCGTCCTTATTAATACAATCCTTAAAAGTTCACTAACAATACCAATATCATAAAGAATACTTAATGCATAAAAAAAACACTAGTATAATGATCTTAATAATTTATTGTTAAAATTTTTACTTATTTGATAAAATACAAATACACAACAAGTTATATTTATGTAACATTTTTATTTAAAATAAATAATATCACCATTCATTAAAAGTATAAATTCATAAATTAATTAAAGCAAATGCCTAAAACTGTTAAGTAAAGTCACAAGAAAAAGAAAACAATCCACTTACAATAAGCCAAAATTTAAAATTCTAAGCAGAATAATATTTGTACAATACTTCTCAACTATAATACAATAAAATATAGTTTATAACTACACATAGCAATAAATATTTTTACAATATTTCCAAACTAAATATTTACATTTGTGGTATGGAATAATGAAATGTGGTAAAGAATTTTTTCCCTTCCCACATGAAACTGATAAAAGTTTGTTACAATTCATGAAAAAATATACAACCTGAAGTATATCAAACTCCAGAAGTCAAAATAGAAACTACTTATATATGTATATATAATAAAATAATTTACCAACATGTTTCACATGTTTTGTGCTGAAAATGCATGTAAACTACCCATCTGACTGATGCCATCTCGAATGTGATTGATATGAATTTCGACCTCATTCTTAAATGTTGGAATATTCTGCCTTTTTATTTTAGACTGAATTTCAACTAAAGTATCAGATAAAGATTTGAACTCAAAAGAGTTATATTCACTGGTGGATAAATGTTTAAGCTGCGACATTAGTGATGTCAGCTGTGCTACAAGCATCACTATATTTGGACTTTTTACAACTAGTTCCTCTTCTTCACCTTTTTGATCAATATAATCCAATGCTTCCTTTAGACATTGATCTTTGATTGTACCTGGTTGCAATACTGGTTGAAGTCCTTGCTCTGGTGCAATTTCTTGACAATATATTTGAACTTTGTTCAGGTATTCACAGAGATCTTTGTCCAATTTTTCAAATTCAAGTACTAAAGATGCATAAGATTTCTGAAATTCAAAAGTCATCGGCTGACCATGAGAAAGATTTCGCTCTGCTTCAGTATGCATTTCTTTTAAAAGAGACAAATTTTTCTTCTTCACAGCAAGAATTTTTGTAAGCCTTACAAGCAGAGCAAGGAATTTCTTTGGAAAACCACCTAAAGTGCCATCTTCCACAAAAGAAAGCTCATTTTTGGACGATGACTCACCCATCATTGAATCATTGTCATTAGATGGCCAAGGTGATAGTGGTACCAAGCGTGGGGATCCAAAGTACAAACTTCTTGGACGATATTTTTGAGCAAAGGCTGATATTGGCATCATTTCAGGAGGATCATTGCTCAGAACTTCATAATCAGGAATCGAGAAAGTTCCCAAACCAGGACGATCAAATGTGATCCGATAGGTAGAGTTAGATGTGTCAACAGCATCTATAGATCCATAGAAAAGACCATCTTGTGGACTGCGAACTCGTGCAGTCGCTTTTGTTCCGATTACGAGAGGGAGAGGAATTTCTGATGGAAGATCTTTGAAATGCTCTAAATCTACATTTTTTCGGAGTTGAAGTTGACGGATCTTATTTCTTTTATTCTCAAGAGATTTTCTCTCCTCCGCAAAGAATTCTGGAGAGCATCTCCGAGGTTTGCCAAGGAACCTTCTAATTTTGCACCACTCTACTCGAGTCAATTTGGTTGTTTTCAAACTAGAAAAGTGCTCCTGCAAGCAACTATGGAAGTCGCTATCTTTGAGGAAAAGGGGCTGATCGATATTCGAGTAAAACCATTCGCAGCATAAGAATCTATGAGCTTTAGGTAGCTTGAGCAGATTTCGAAGTTTGAGGCCAACTTTTTGGGCGACACGTTTATCCGGCATAGGTTGAGAGACAACAGTAGGCGTAGGTGAAGCAACACGGACTGTTTTCCTAGGTGATGATCTGGACAAGGTATATGAAGTATCTTCATGGTCATTATATATAAGCCTGTTTCGCTTGCGAATTCTAGGCGAACAATCTCTGCGTGCAGGAACAGGTGCTGGAGCGGTAGGTATATGTCTAGCTTGGCTTTTCATACTTAAAAGCGCAGCGACAGATTCATTTTCAAGGGAATCCGCCATTTTTCCCCTGTTGCCAAACTTTAATTTTTAGAAACGTAACACTTCGATTACAGATTGGTAATGCTCTGTTTTTACGAGCGACTTACAAATAGAAAGTTTTTCATTAAAATAAAGAAATATGATTAATTTTTTATTACGAATTTTTTTTATCATATTTCATTTTAATGAGAATAGTTAGGTTTCTTAGATCTTACAAATTTTTTTCTCTCTTACAATTGCTTATACATTTCAAAAGCTATGCTTAAATTATATGAATAATAAATCAAAGGCGAAGAAAATGATAAAAATAAATTAAAAAGATATTTTCCGATGATTATAAGTAAGTTTCGGAATTGTGCTAAAATTGATTTTTTTATCATTTATCTCTGTATTTCCTCTTTAGATGTTCCTTGATCTTTCAGTTGATGTCCTTTTACAAGAAATAATAATTATAGAGACAAATTAGATGATAATTTAAATAATATGTATCAAAAACTTATATCGAAACTAAAAATACCTAGGAACTTGCCTCACAAACTGCCCGCCAAAATATTGCATTAAAGATGGCAATAGCTCTTGCCTTACGACAGAAATTTAGGAAAGTTCTCCGTTGATGGTTAATGTTATGATGTTTATCTCCAGTTGAGGGAAACGTTTTTTAATCAGTGAGAGTTTGAAATCTATGGTGCTGTTTTAAATCCCTGATTATTAGAAAGATGTCAGAAACATACGGTAAACTCCATTCATATTTCATTTCTTTATTTGTCTACCTAAAGGTGTGATTGCGTTCTATTTCAATCTTTTGTTACTTCTTGAGTAAAGAAGAGTTTTATGTGTTTGTTTCGTTGGTGAACTAGATTAGATGATAAAATAATTTCTAACTTTATTGTTTAGCTATTTATTGAATACATTGAAAATAGTTTTAAATCTATTGTTGGATCTTGAATGCTTAATCTTTATATGTTTGTCAGTTTATGATTGTAATAATGTTTACTAATGAAGTAGTTTTATTTTTCTCACCTATCTATTCTGTATCGCACATAGGTTTCTCATATGCATATAAATGTGCATGCTCTGTATGATATTCGTTAATAAAAGTGAAAATCATATATATGATTGAATTGTCGGTAGTGAAAATTTAAAACAATCTTTTCTTCCGAATTTGAATTTTAGTTTATATATTTTGCTTTGATCAATTATTGTCGTTTTGCATGTTAAATTAAAATTTTTTTCATATTTAGCTTGGCGTTAGTTGCCTTTATTCTGTTAATATTTTAATTTGTTTGTGTAGTCCTGGGATTTATTGATTATGGATCGTTTGTTGATTTTCATGAGCGAGAAAAAACAGTATAAGTATAGCATTGGAGGGGGGAAAATTAAAAAAATTAGCTTTTTTTATATTTTAAATAGAAAAAAAGTTAAAAATTAACCTTTTATATTATAATTTTTGAAAATTTATATTATATTTCATCAAAATCTGATTATTGATCTATTTGATGTACATTCATGTAAAATAATTATCTTACAAAAAATAGGAACTTTTGTATTAGAAGGTTCAGTTTTGACTTATGACTTTGAATTCTTATCTAAACATAGTTGTGAGCAGTTTTATTTTCAAATATTATTTAATATTTAATTTGCAGAAATCATTTTAAAAAAATGAATATTAAAGTAAAATCATTATTCTATATGAAACTTTAACATATTTTACTAGTATTTTATGCTCTTACCCTATTCTTTATATATGTATTAATGCATAATTGGATGCATCAACCTTGATTCTGAAAATTATGGTTATAAATTGCATGCCAGTGATTGATTGTCCCAAAATACCAAAAGTTTGAAAGGAAAAAAAAAAAGATTTTCTAATGAATGGTAACATGGGCTTGGTACTGACATGTGTTCGCTTCAAAATTTGTTAATGGCCTGAAGTCAATACATAAGTAGTACTTTATGTCTAAATTAATGTAACAAAGGTATAAGAGATAAAAATTTATAAATATTTAAAGTTATATTTTGTATTTATTTTATGTCTGTAAATTTGTATGTTATTACTGTTGCGTTTAAAAAAATAAATTATGACCCTGACTATATTGATTGTTTGGAATTAAACTTATTACTCAGTCATTTGTTAATTAATTTAGCTGGCAAAATAATGTTAAATAGTAATAAAAGTAACAATCATATTAAAAGATGATCACCTTTTTGGGAATCATGAACTGAGAATATAACCATCTTTCTCATCAATTAAACTGCTCAAATTTTATGTGTTATTATACATTTGAGCGTAAAACGTTATCTGCAATTTTTATTGTAGCCTATGATGTCATTTAAGAGATCAGAATTCAAGATACCTTATTATCAGATTTAGTTCAGTAGTGATATGATATATCTGTTGTAATAATAGTTTCACATATAACATATTGTGTGGAAATCTAAGATGTATGTTGAGCTGACCTGTGTTTTGGAATATGTTTCAGAAGTTCCTTTTATCTTTATTTTCGGAATTACTGATACCAGACAGAATTTACTTTGACTGATATTATACAGACTTTACTTTGGAAATGTTACATGAATTTTAAACTATAATGAGTATAATTTGTTTATCTTTGGTCATTATTTAAAGTTGAAAGTTTCTTTCATTATTTTCTTTTTCACATTTAGGCATTAGTTCTCTTATGAAGATTAGTTTTATGATTAGACAGTTATACAATGATATTGAATTGTTTTGATTTGTTTGTTTTTTCTGTATTAAATATGGTTTGATGTTAAAGGTAATAGTCTTAATGTTAGAGAAGTACATTGTAAAAGCATAGTTTCCCTATGTTAATGAAATCGAAAAATAATATTTTGATTGTTTTTAAAACTTCATGCATTGGAATGATTAAATTGTTTATTTGAAATTTTGTTTAATTTTAGATTTCCTTTTTAAATTTCTTGTTATTGGAAGTGCTGGAACGGGAAAGTCTTGCCTTTTGCACCAATTTATTGAGAGCAAATGTAAGCATTACAACTTTTCAGATTAAATTATGTTTTGATTGCAAGATATATTTTTTCCCAGTAGGAATTTTTTCTGTGTGTGTGTGTTTGTGATGTGTTTTCATTATTTATAAATTATTTTTAAATATATAATATACATTTAGTATAAGAATTCATATACTTTCTGAAAGTGTTAAAATTCCAATTTTGGATAACAATACGGAAATGTTGATTTTATTTCTTAATAATCAAATTTTTTATTTTTCTAAATTGTTTTCCTATATCTTTCTTATTATGTAACAACTGACATTTTGATTCATTTGAATTTAGGCTATCAATTTTCAACCTTTTATTGATATATTAAACGATAAAAAGAATTCATTGTGCAAACCTTTAATTGAATGAAAAACTTTTAAGTTAAAAAAATTTATTTAGTATAGTTGTTTTCAAATTTTAAGGAATTGAACTATCAATCAAGTTTACGATTGCCTGAAGCATTGTTAATAGCAATTCTAATGTTAAAAAATGACAACAAAAAATGACTCTCATCTTATTTATTTATTTACTTAGAAATGAAAAAATGAAATTTCTTTTAATCATTTCACTGAAGTTATCTTTAATGAAAGTTCTATATAAAGTGTTTTTAAGTCTATAACTTTTGAACAGATGCTTTATTTTTGCAGAATTTGATAATTTTGAATAACAATAAATAAATGGTCATTTATAAAAGATTAATATAGCTTAAGGCAAAAACCATCTTTACAAAAATGAGTTGAACTCAGCGTAGTTTTGAGAACCTGATACTACTTGTACTGCAGATTAATATAATGACAAACTCACCTCTGTAGAAATATAGACAAACTTTTGCACTATATTTCTTTTGAGAGATTTTACTTATTGCATGATTTATAAATAAAGTATCCTAAAATTTTTAGCTTCAAATCCAAACTCTTAGATACTCTCTTTAATCCAAACTATTTTAATAAATATTTTAAATGAAAATATAATGTTTAAATACTTTTATATAAAAGTGATTAATTGGAAATGCTGTACCTGTGTATAAAATGATTTGCCGCTGTTGTACTTGTTTTTAAGATGCTATTTGCTGCTACCCAATTTTTTAATGGGATTTTGTCTATTTCAATTTTTTTATATTTTACAGGCTTGTTTATGAAGTTATAAATTTTAACTAGGCAAGAATTTTTTTGTTTATATTGAAGCAGAAACTAATGTTGCCTTTGTATCTATGATTTGATTTGCTGTGCTGATTTTTGTGCATTTAATTTTCTGGTATAAAACATTTATTAAAATATTATTTATTAATAAAGTTACTATTCACATTTCTAGTTTAAAATCAAATTCTTAATTGATGTACTAAAAAGGATTTCTTTATATCACTAGGGAATTTTAAACTTTTTTTTTCATTTAACAAGAATAGTTATATATATACTCACAGCTATATAGAAATTTTATTGAAAAAACAATATTGTAATTACAAGTTTTAACTATAGAACTAAAAAAAGGAGGAGTAAAAAATGTAATTATTTATTTTGATGCAACTGAATACTGTGTCTAGCTTAGATAGCAGATATACTTTAAGAGTCAAACTAGCTGTTTCATTGGCTAACAAGTGCGATTCCATTCAACCCATACCTTTTTTTCTCTCCAATATGACCAATCTTTTTAATAATAAAAAAAGGATTTGGGATAATTTATTAAAAAAAAATCCTATCTGTCAAAGTCAATATCAAATTTAATTAAATTCCTTTTCCTTGTCTCATATACAAAAGAGAAAGCATTGTATTTATCAAAAAATTTAGACTTGGGATTTTGAGGAATTTCTATATTTCAGTTGCCTTCTGAATCAGAAGAATTCAAATTTGGATTATATTTAACTGCTGCCCTGTCTATCTCTTTGTGAATTCAATAATTTAAAAACCACTTTTAGCTAGTTTGGTGAAATTGGGTATTATGTCTTTACATAAAATTGTAGATTTCTATCAAAATTCTCTCAGTAAACACCTACCTATCCAGCTGTTCAAATTTTATTGAATATGATTCCTACAAAACAAATAAAATTTAATATTCAGGTTTAACATCTATGATATAGATCGATATCAGATTTGGAAATAACGCTTATCAAGACTGACCATTTGTAATTTGTACTTTCTCATATATATTAAGTTCATTGAATTTGGGCCTACCATAATTTAAATAAAAGAAGTGTGATGTGCAATGTTTGACTGTAATTTTTGTTTTCTGTCAAATTTTTATTTCATGTGTTTAGAAAAATGGCCAAATTATTTATTTGATTTTTTTTTTTTTTTTGCTACTCATATACTAACTGCATTTCCTCAATTGAATTTCCTCATCTAGAATTGCACTCTAGATGCTGTTAAAATTCTAGATTCATGTCGAAGATCAATATTTCATATTTATTATTTTACCAAAATTTCAAAACTTAATCTCACCAATAAATGAGCAAAAAATATTTTAAATATTCATTGTTAACAACAAAGAAAGTAGTGATATTCTTTCCCAGAGTACTGATAATCAAAACTTCTTAACTTGATCAGATTTGGTTGCAGAAGATTGAAGCAATTTTTGAAGTTGTAAATTTAAAATTTGTTGAGTCAAGAATTTTTCACTGAATAGGATTTTTTTAGGATCAAAGGGATATATGAAATTTTGACTACATAATTTTTTAGTGAAGTACATTTATTGATTTAAATTAAATGAAAGATTTGTATATCGTATATTTATTCATATATTTATATCGTTTAAATTGTTTTGAAAGTAAAACTAAATGCTGAATTTTATGTCATCATTTACATTTTTGTTTGAAGAAAACTATATGATGAATATATTGTTGACCAATCTTTTAAGATATTGCGTAAATTGTGAAAAATATTCTGTAGTGCATATGAGGCATCAATATTGAGTAATTTTGTTTTCTGTACTCATATAAAAAAAAAAATATTATGTTTTTTTTTTATAAAAAAACCAAACATAAACGATTAATCTTAACAATTTTTTCTTCAATTTAAAGTTAAAATGAAAGGGTTGGGAGCTGGCTGAAGATTAGAAAAATACCTACAAAGTGCAAGGAACGGATCAGTGTAAGGCTTCTATAATAGAATGACTATTAAAATGTGAATCTTAAAAATATTTTGCTGGAGAAGATAGTAAGAGACCAAGTTACACAAAATATTGAATTTTAATTAGATTTAATCTCTATAAAGGCAGTTAAATTATTCACAATATTTGTTAAAAAAAGTCATGACTGTTTATTTATTTAACTTAAAAATAGCATTGTTTGTGCTGTAGTTTTGATTAATGCCACTTAATTCAATGCAAATTGCTAAAAAAGGTGACTTTCCCAGCCACTGACTGTTTTGATGCTGCTTGACTACTATTTTGAAAAAAGAAAAATTTCTGAATATTTGTATGCAGATTAATGTGTATGCAGATATTTTATCCACCATTACAAATTATGCTTTATTTTTAGGCATTGTATTGGCAAAAAATGCTATATTTTTCCTAAAAGATAACCTGAACAAAATTTTATCATTTAAGATATACTTAATGCAAAGTTGCATTATTGCTCGAGTTTTTGTATTATGAAATAACTCTAGTATAATAGCTATAAAATTTATATGTTTTCTTAATTATTAAATTGACTAATTAAATTGAAAATTTTTATGTATTTCTTTCAGTTAAAGCTGACTCAAATCATACAATTGGCGTGGAATTTGGATCTAAAGTTGTAAACATAGGTGGAAAGTCTGTGAAACTACAAATATGGGACACTGCTGGTCAGGAGAGATTCAGGTAATTTTGAAAGATTCTTGATATTATATATTATACAAGAAGCAACTAATATTTCTTAATATACTAGTATGATTATTTCAGTATAGTTGACATTGGTTTGTCTTCCTTCTTTCTATGTACATGATCATTGCCTTGTTAATTTTTGTTACTTTGTTGGAAATCTGCCCCCCCCCCCCCAATAAAAGCCAGAATATTTGTTTTATTATTAGCCATTTTTAGCTGAAAATAGTTCTTTTTATTATTTACATTGTTACATAACCCATCTGTATCTACCTCCGTCTTCTCTTGATAATTTTTTGGTAGAACTATAATTTATGAAATAAAAATTTGCATAGAACTTTTGTTCAACTGTGTAAAAATTTTTAAGAAATAATTTTTTTTTGTAATTAAATTTATTTTCCTATTACAAGTGCATTAAAAACTTTGCAGAATTTTTATAGAACTTTTAGAAATGCATTCTGCTACTAAAATTTTCATTATACTGAATATCATTTTTATAATTTGCTTCATTTTTATTGAACAGAATTAAATTCATTAACAATACAATTCTGAAAAATTACATGCTTGATAGATATTTTTTATGTGATATTTTGAGAAATGTATTATTTCAATTACATTAAATATTTGTATCTTATTGTAATTAGCAGGTTTTCTTGTCAATTATTAGTTTATATTTAAATCACTAAATTCTGTTATACTTGATGCAACTAACCATTTTGTTGGTATAAAATTGGTTGTCAAGCAATAAAATCTCGAGGTTGCTATAAGACTTAAATACTTCGAATTCTTTTATTTTTTCTGTTGAAGTGTACTACTTAAATAATTTGCAAAAAGTTATATTTGTAGTAGAAATTTTTGGTTTGGTTATAGAACTCATTTATTATAGTCAAAGTAATTGTATTAAACTGAAATGCATTATCACTCATTGCCTAAAAGAATTAAAATTTGCAACTGTATTTATAGTCCATGACTTTTAACATTATTTGAATTTTTAATTGGCATTTTTTTCTAACCTGTTTTTATGTTAATAAAGAGTTAGAAATATGGACTAAATGCATCTATTATTTCCAATTCTGTTCATTAAAAAAATTTAAGTTGTCATTCAGTCTAGTTTTCTAATTAATTTCATGCTTCTAAATTTGTGTAGGTCAGTCACACGCAGCTATTATAGAGGAGCTGCTGGTGCCTTACTGGTATATGACATTACGAGGTAAATAAGAATTTCTGTATTTTGATTTAGAACAAGAAGGGGTGAAAAATTCTTTATTATAATACTTACTCAATCATTTTTATTCTTTTTTGAAGCTATGCAATTATTTAAATTGCAGGTTACATACATTTGTGCATTGAATGCAAAATATTCCCTCCCCCCACATTCCTTTCATAAAGATTTTTTTTTGGGGAGGGAAGGCTCATATCTGTATTAAAATGCCAATGAAAGTTTAAGCTTTAGAAGAAAAGGGATAACAAGGCCAAATTAATCTTATTGGTATTCTTAGAATAAATTTTTAATCATAAATCTCAATATCAGTAGTTAATATTGGCTTTATTAAGTGGCACATTAAAATCGCAATAACACATAGCATAGTTACCAGAATTTCTTATTTTTTACATTAAATTTTCAAATTCATCATTTTCCATTTGATGTGCATTCTGAATTAAGAATTAATTTTAATCATTATATTACTTTTTAGATGATCAGTTATTTTTGATAATCTTATATATTAAGTGTATATATTAGTTATTGATTTACAACTATTTGAATGAACTGCATTTACATATCAAACTTTTCTTTTATGTAATTTTTTGGCTTATACTACAGAATTAAGGAAAGGGATTTTATCTATTTATCAGGTAATAAATTATACAATTGTAAGACTAATGATCTTGTATGCAATATTTATAGGATTATGTATCTGATCCATCATATCTAGCTATACTTGGCAGTGCAGATTCTTAATTGCTTAAATCTGATTTTCAGTTTGCAATCAAGATAAGTCTATTCATGCATTAGTTTAAAAAGGCATACAAAAAATCAGATCATAGTTTCAAACATTATAAGTATACAAAAAACAATGAAACGGTCATGAAAGTATATTGATCATTGATATCATTAAAGATACAATTTTTTAAATCATGAGACAGTATAACAATTATTTTTGTGCTATAATATTTTCAGAAATTATCATGAATGAACAACAAAAAATAACTTTATTTTTAATTAATTCAAATTCACCTTGAATTCACTCAACAATAAAAAAAAATCACTCTGAGATGCACATTTTCACTCTTTAAGGTATTAGATTTAGCAACTATAGATCGTATGGCCTATGTAGTAGAAATGCATGACAGTATGTGCACACATTCATACTTATTATCAATAGAAATAAATTGTTTCATAATTGCTAATTTTATGTTTTATACAGAATAATAGAAAAATTTGAGTATCTTTGTTTAGAATATTGCCTATTTAAGTGATCATAACTTAATTTGAGTTTCCAAAGTTCTACACTATGAGCATTTAGTCTTTAGCATTTTTCAAACCATAACACTCTATTCCCATTTAATATCTTTGATTAAGTTCTTGATTCTTCATTTCATATAATGTCAACTGTAATGTTGACCTGCATTAATTTCTAATTTCTCTAAAGCTCATTTTAGCAATTGCAATGTGTAAGGTGCCCTATTTGTTATTTTTACAAATTGAAATCTTCTGAGTATTAGGGTGTTTTAGAAATATATAAGAAGAAAACAATTTTTGTAAATATATATCAACAATGCAACCACTATATATCCCACAATTTAGCAGTAAAACTTAATATTGTTAATTTATGTTTCTAGAAATCAAGTTCTGACTATTAAAAATATATTCAATTGATTGGTAATCAAAATACCAATAAATCAAAAATGTTTTTACAATATTAAGGTATCTCAAAGTAAAAACAATAAAGATGTATATAATGTTTTTGTTAAAAAGGTGTCTTCTTTTATAAAAAAAGTAATTGTAAAAAAAAAAAATCACCATTTTTATTCATGTAGTGAGAAGAGAGAAAAAAATAAATAAAGAGAGATAGCAGCTATATCACTGGACTGGAGTTAAATAAGCTTTAAATATCATTTTCATTCATTAAATAAAACCTATATTAATCAGCAAAAAAGCAGCATTTTGAAAAAGCTTGGAACTCAAACTTCATAATTTTAATTCTAAAATAAAAGTTTCATAACAGTAAAATATAAGAAGGAGCTATAAAAGACAGATATAATAATCAACTTTTAACCCTCTGACTCCTGGAGGTGTTAAAATCTCATAGTTTTGTTTGGATTGCGCCTGATTAATCAGAATAATTAGAAGGTTAACCAGATTTTTTTAAAGAATTTTTGTTAGAAAAAAATTATTATTTTAATTTTAAACTACTTAAAACAATGTACAAAATTAGCTCCCACAATGTAATGTGAAGAATGATCAATTTCTATTACTTTTGTATATTTTCTTTGGTTTGTCTGTTAGTATGAAATTCAATAACTCATAGAGACCTCTGCATAAATGAATAAAATTTAATTTTTTATTTTTACATTAAAGTTATTCATCAATATTATTTATTCCCTCAAATGGTTTGAATTCAAAATCTGGATCGAAATTATTTATGGAAGAGGAACTTTTTTTAAATGCCTGATTTAATTTCTTCTTTATATTTTGAAGTCATATAAATAATTATCATGTAATATAAAGGAATGCTAAAAGGAGAAAACTCTTGATCTTTATTTGAGGATGTTTACTCTTAGAGAAATAATTGCTAATTTTATAAAAATGGTTCATATTTTTATCAGTTTTTAATGTTATGTTTTTAATAGAACTGTAAATAAAATAAAATAAGACATAATTAATCTTTTCCTAACAGATATCTACAGAGTATAAAATGTAAAAATTTAACATCAAAAATTGATACAAAAATACACCTATTTAGAAATAAATTGTTTTTTATAAATTTGTTAATTATGTTTTTTTAAAAACATAGTAAGATGAATTATTATAATTATTTGCTA
>JAPMOQ010020901.1:295700-311487 GCA_026543055.1 Argiope trifasciata
TATATATATATATATATATATATATATATATATATATATATATATATATAATCTCTACTACCATGTGAAAACTAAATGGCTTTTCAGTCTGACAGTAGATTTGAAGCAATGTCATTTTGTTTGAATAAGTAAACACATTATATATATTTAGATTATTTTCATTCTGACATCCATTTTTTTCCCATGGTAGCTATTTCATTCTGCTATTCTATTCTCATGTCTACTTCCATAGCTGTCTCTTTATTAAAATATTCTTCCTTAATTTTTAGAGTTGATGTTTCTTGAAACAAGTGCTCTCACTGGTGAAAATGTGGAGGAAGCATTTTTAAAATGCTCTAAGACTATATTGGCAAAGATAGAAGCTGGTAAGTTACATAACTTTGATTAAATATCCATTTTTGTTATTTACCATATAAAATTGGTATTCCTCAGTTAACATAATACTGAAAAAAAAAAAAAAAATTATATTTTGAAATCAGAATTTAAATTGTTAGTTTTGAAATACCTTTTAAAATTAAATTTGATAAACCTTTTATCTTTAGTGTTGATGAATGAATAGTATTTAAGTTTAAAAAAATTTATGTTAAAAAATGATATCAAAATGTACAAATAATTAAAGACTAGCCGCCTTTGGTGACCAGCTGGTTCGCCATGAGTAATGCGTTCTAAAATTTTCAATTAAATCACATATTCATTAGCCTTGAAGTAATTCTGGGCATTGATTGACCTGAAATTAATATTTTCTTTAAGATGATGGACGGAAAGTTCTAAACGAACACGTATTCCTAACAATATTCTTTAATTTTATAAATCAGTCAGTAGGTATTTAATTATCAGTTATGCTTCCAAAATATTAAAAATGTTTTTTTCAGCGATGCCAAAATATTAAATAAGTTTTAAAAAAAAAATCGAAAAAGAGGAAAAAATTATTGAATTAATGATAGATATTGCAAATGATTCTAGAAATATGCCATTGAATCGGACAATTGAATTTCAATTGAATTCGGGCATTGAATTTCAATGCATATCCTGTCTAAATTCAATCAGGTTTACCGTTAATAAGGATGATTTATTGAATTAATGATTTAGATATTGCAAATGATTACAGAAACCTTTGCTTTGCATTTATTTTTTTAGAAAATATCACATTTTTATATTTCTTTTATTTTATCCAGTCACGTGCTAAAAGTTGCATTTCTTTAGATTTATTTTGCGATGATAGTTTTTTTATTCGAACTTCCGGCATTCTTTTATTTTATCCAGTCACGTGCTAAAAAAAACATGGTTAAAATATTTTGTTAAAAATTCTTTAAAAATAGAAGCTGATGTTATAAATTAAAAAAAACTGATACCGTTAGAAAGCTATTTTTTTAATCTTTAAACTGATATAAAAGTCATGTTTGTGCAATAATATTTTAGGAAGTTATAGCGGAAAAATATCGAAATTTCGCTTAAATTTTAATTCAAATTCTAGTGAAAAATTCGAAAAAAGGGCTCCGAGGGGCATATTCCCGACCTCCAAGGTATACATATACCAAATTTGGTAGCTGTAGGTCCAATGGTCTGGCCTGTAGAGCTCCAACACACACACACACGCACACACACACATTGAGCTTTATTATAAGTATAGATATAGATTAAAACTATAATTGTCGCAAATTAGTAGGTGCCAATCTAACTATGTTAAAAAGTTTAACAGAAAGACACACAAATTTAAGTATTATTAATAGTAAATTAATATTATTAATAGTAAACCTTATTATTAATTTGCAGGTGAGCTTGACCCTGAAAGAATCGGGTCCGGTATTCAGTATGGCGATGCATCTCTTCGGCGACTCACTCGTCACCAACAGCGACAGCAGAGATCTCTGGATTGTGCTTGTTGAAGTGGCAGATATAACTCGATTTTTTTTCTGAAGCTGTTATGAACAGATGTATGTAAGTTTTCCTAGGACATATATTTCCATGTTTGTATATAATTGACCTAACATTGTGCAGTGTAGTCAGTGCAAAGAAAATAAATAATAAAGCCTTTGTGCAAAGCTGCATTTATTACTTTGGAATCATGTAAATTGTTAGGATTTAAAACTTAGACTGAAATATTAGAAATGTTTCGACTATTTTTTCAATTGGATATTGAATACCTTATATATTTATGAGTTGTTTTAAGTGATTCATCATATTTGGTAACTAATTAATAGAATTTTATATTAACAAATAATTTAGATTTTCTGTGTTTGAGCATTAATGAAGGGGAAAAAAATCATGAAAATCATATAATTGTGCTCCAACATAAAATTTAGATAAATCATAAATGAATTTTTCAAAATTTTGAAATCTATTGTTTTATATATTATCTTTACCTCATTAATTTATAATTAATTTCTTGGTGGTTGTGCTTTTTTTTTTTTTTTTATTTTGTCTTTCAGTATTATGAATTAATAAATTCTCCATAATTGATATTTTACTTTTTTATACACATTCCTGCTTTTACATTTAATAAAGTATTCTGATAGCAATTTCATAATTTTGAAATTGATGTTGTTAAAAGCATTTCTGGCTTTAAAATAGTTTGTTGTGTTTGGTAGGAAAATATGTATAAATGTTCCACATCATAATTTGTTATATATATACATTTTTCTTCTCCTGTCTCCCTCTCCAAAAAAAGTGGTTGTACATTTACAGATTTTATTTTTTACTTAAAGCTAGTGGTGTCAGCTTGTTATTGTTTCAGTTCTGACATATTTAACATTAAAACTTGATTTTCAACATCAAAAGACAATATTAGATGTATATTGAGTTGAATTACAGAAAAATAAAATGAAGTATTGAAAAGTAATATAAAAAAAATTATTGCATGATGAATACATTGAAAAGAATGTGTTTTAGTTAGCAGAAATAAATTGAATTTAATTGAAAAAAAAATGTATTTTATGCAGCTATGTTTAATAGAAAAGAAGGTTGTAAAGAACTTTGTTATATTTATTGCATATTTCATAACATTTTAAAAATGCATGCATTTGAATAATTTAAAAAAATGTTATTTTCCTTGCATTTAAAATCATCTTTTAAATGCACTTATATTATAATCAGTCAATGCTTCTCTTTTTGCATATATTTATAAGATGCAAAAACTTAGATTTCTTAGTAGATGTAATTTAATTATCTATTGTTCATTAATTGGTAAATTATTGTATTTATGTGACTGAAAAGATTAACGAACAGGGTGTTGTTACTTCAAATTATTGCCCATATTGCTATATGTTTCAAAATTCACCTTTCAATAGTTTCAAAAGAGGATATTATGGAATTAAAACAAATTTTTAAAATTGCCTGTTGTAGTATATAATATTTAGTTGGTTAAAAGTGTCACCAATGAAAATTTAAATTAAACTAATGAAAATTTCATTTTTATTATTTTTTTAATCATTCAAAAACTAAATTATTTTTTAACTCTCAATAATGTATTTTTCATATTATATTTACAATGACAGCATTTTTATGTAAAGCTGATGACTTTGTTTTAAATTGGAAAAACTGCAAAATATTCTTTAAAAATGAAATTTATTCACCCGCTTATTTTAAATTAAAATTATATGCTTTGAAAAAATTTAATATTGCATTTATCAACAGTGAAATCTCGATGAAATTTTTTTAAAATATCTGTAATATCTTTGTATATATTGAGCATATTATTATTATTATTTTAGGTAGTATATGTTGCCTATGTGTTAATTGAAAGTTTGCATTAGAAATGCTTTATTGCATTTTTTTGCATTTTCTAATTGTAATTATTATTATATAAAGAATGCATTTAATTGATAAAAATACAAAGGACCAATTTGGATACTTTTATTTTTTTGATATGAAATCAGTGGGTGTGAAAATAATAAATTGTAATTAAAAAAATTTAATTTTTTTAAAAAGTTATAAATACACTGGCATTGTCAAAATCACTATGCAGTGATACAGGGAAAAAATTGTTTGAGCAGATTTATTCAAATTTTAAGAATTGCCCTGAAATATTTCTTTCTTCTTTATATTTTTATCCAAATTTGGATTTCAAACTTGCATTTTTTTTTTCAGATCTTATGAATATATGGTTAAATTTTAATGATAATATATATAGATTTGGTTCATTGTAATTTTATTCCCAATTAAAATTAGATTAATTCTAAGTATAGTATTGGTTTAAAATTGATTTGCAATGAATATTTAAATTTCATCTTTTCTCTTGTGAATTGTAATTAAAGCCTAATTAAATTTCTTTTTGTCCAGCTATAAAAGGATATTTTTCATTAAAACAATAAAATTCATTTTTACCCTTTTTGAAATTTTATTTTGCTGAATATCTTTTAGTTTGGATTAGTTGCGAACTATTTGTTTGAGCACATCTTTTTCATTTATACTGTTGTATAATTTTTTTGTGCTTGGAGTAATATTTCACTTGCTGAGATTTTGTTAAACTCAGAATATTCAGATTTTTTATGAAGCGAGGAATCCTGTTGTTTTTAAAAATAATTTTATGGGGGTCTTGATGTTAAAAGAAATATGAAATTTACATAAGATATGTGTAATTGATGCTTTATTTCATAACCTATTAAAATTAGTCTATATTTAATACATTTATCAAAAATATCTTTTTAAATCTTGAAATAAATAAGTTACTGTTAAATATTAGCACTGTATCCTTTGATGTATGTTGAAATGGCCCCTTTGTGATTTTTCAAATGTCATTAGCCAAGATGGGTAAGTTAACTAATTAATGAACGTGAACAAGATTTTTTTTTGAATTAAAGTTTAATATTAATTTTTTAAAAATTTGGAATATGATTTCCAAGTTTCAATTATTTTAACCTTGCTTAAGCATACATACATCTGTTAACAATGAGTAAAAAATTCTATGATTTGGATTTGTTTTATGCAATATATATTCAGCCACATATAAAAAAAATATTTATCAATATCTTATATAATATTAGCTTTTTTGTATGAATTGAAAATAAAAGCACATTGCTGCATTTGCAAAAATTATTAGGATTGCAAGATTTATTGCAAAATTAAAATCAGGAAATAAAATACTCTAGCTTTATTTGCTGTATACTATTTATGTAAAATATTTGGAAGATTGTATTGTAACTATCTCATATTTGTTTGTGTTTGTAAAATATTAGAGATGTAATTATGATATAAATATATATATACATATATACATGCATATATATATATGACACAGTTGTTATATTAACATATGACTATAGGTTGTAGAATTCTAAAGCTAATTCTTATATGGCAAAAATTATCTGCCAATATCAGCTGCTGTATTACTGGCTTATAAAAATTTGTGGTTTGTGTCATTTGGTATTTATTATTATTATTATTTGAAGTACACTGCTGTTTAACTGTCACCTTGTATTGAAGATCTGTATATATGTATTTTTAAATAAATTATTACATTTCTAAACTAACTAAACATCTCCTTTTCATGACTACTTTGTATGTACAGTAATTTAAAATTTGTATCTATCATCTACATAATTAAAGAAATTACTAAGGTTTTTTTAAAAACAAGTATAAAAAATAAGCTGCAATGCAGCCTTTTTTCTTTGAAAAGTTTTGTGCGTTATATTTTTACTGGTGGTGGATTTTCATTCATATATTTTACCTAAATTGTTGAAAAAATTATTTTGTTTGCTTAAATTTTTAATTTAATGTTATTTTATTTGATAATTTATATTTTGTTACACTATCTCATGCAATTTTAGAGACAGCATAGCAGTTGAAGAATTGAATTTTTAGCCGGCTTCCTGGCTTAGTAGTAGCGCGTCTTCCTAGTGTTCTGGGTGTCCTGGTTCGGGCATGGTTGTTATTCTGTGTGCTATCTGTGAGTTGTGTGAATGGGCCCCCCCCCCCCCCCCCATAAAAAGGGGTTGTGCAAGTGAATGTGAAGCTAATTTGTACTCTTGGCCCTAGTTGGCACCACTAAAAAACAAGGGACACTCATTTAGGCTTAGAATCGCTGACAACATCAGCGAGCTTGTCAATGACAAGTGCTATTGGAAACAACAACAGAATTGAATTTAAGATTGGAGGGCCGGTCACAGTTTCAAGATGATTCCATGCTTCTAGATTACGGCCTGATGTGTATTAAATTTATCTAAATCAAATAGCCTCTTGGTGTGCCCAAAGGTTCCCTCTTTTAACCATGATTTATTCAAGATCGATGAAAAAAACACACCATTTATCTAAAGAGAGAATTTTAATAGAAAAAAAAAATGAAATTGAATGAGCTTACCTTCTGATTGCATTGCAAAAAAATGAAATTTCATTACTTAAAAATCATTAGTTGGTAGATCAATGTCATTATTTCTCTTTCCTTTGGTTTACTGGAAGTGCTCATTAAGATTCCAACATTTTGCTCCCACTATCACTTTTAGTAATATAATAAATCTATCTCATGAGTTTGGAGACTTTCAAATCCTGGAGTGAAAAGCTTTAATTGCAAATATAATCAGTTTTAGTATCTGGCCAAATGACATTGGAAATTGATGCATATGGATACATTTCCATATTTTAAACATATAAGTTACTAACTTTTACCCAAGACTCTGTTTGCGTGGAAATTTTTATGTATATGTACGAAAAACTATCAAATAATGACAAATAAAAAAAATTAAAGCTAACCTAAAAACAATACATTTAAAAGTGTAATTGCATATATATATATAACGTAAATGTAATTTTATAACAAAGGCACACAACCAACGTAAAAACAATTTATTTACAGTGTACACCCGAAATAAAACAAAACAGCTAGTCAAATCCATTTTATTTGTAGATTGAGATGGAGATAGCTACAACAGTATTATACACATCATTTTTAAGCTTTTAATTTGAATGGAAACACAGTTGTCAGCAATCACGGGCGAACTTTCAACGCCAGTTGGCGTAACGTCCATGTCTGACTTTCCTACGCCGATTAGGGTGATTTTAGTAAAATTTTTTATTGCCTTTCTTCTTCTTTTTTTTTTTTTTAATTTTAAAGTACTTCAGAATGAAATCGAAAGATTGATTCATTAACAACATTTGGTTTTAAAGACAATGAACACAAAGAAAATAAATAGAATCGTTTAAAATTATCGGTCGAAATTCTCCAAAGCCTAACCTCAACTCTGTTGGAGAAAAAGCAAACAAACCGGAGCCTTACTTATCTTTGACGGAATTTGGCCACAGCTTTTTGGCATGAAAGTCCGTTTTTAATGAATAAAAAATGATTCACTCATTTAACCGGAATAAAAAGTAGCCCATGTTCTATTCCTGACTGTAATCTATCTTTGTGCTAAATTTCATCCCATTCTGTTCAGCTTTTCTGGCGTGATTGAGTCACAAACATCCGCCCAAACTTTCACAGTTATTTTTAGTATAGATTATTGTTCCTACAAGGGAAAAGCTTGGGTTGGAAAATTGAATTTGGGGTGAAATGTAATATAATGATTGTCGGCGTCGCCGAGCATTTCAATTCCGACTTGTACAATGAAAAAGAAATAAGGCAAAGGCTGCCTTTTTCATTAGTAAAACTGAACTACAATAATTGGCAAGACACCAGATTTAATTTTTTAACGACATTTAATATGCATTCACATAGGACGACACACAACAAACAAGAACAATGAAATAAAATTATTACAGACACAACATCATTCAACCCCTCACATGAAGTCTTCCCTCTTTCAATGACCCTCCGGCCGTTTCACTCTTCCCGCCGTTCAGCTCACCCCTTTCTCCTCCCTTCACTTTGTTTTCTTCTTCTCATGATCGGTAGCGCCCTCACAATGATAATAAATCTTTAGGATATATATTTTTTAAAATATTGAAGTACAATAGACAACCAGTTTCAAGAAAATCAAAATTCCTGCATAGTTTATAACTAGTAATGTTTCATCAGAGCTGAAATTTTGAACGGCACAGTCAATAAGACATTGGCGTAGCATTCAAAAGACCTGAGTTCTCTCCTAAGCTAGTATTTTTCATTAGTTTTTTTTTTCCAAAATTACTTCAAACTAATTTACAAATAGTTTAATTAAATGTTTTTCCTTTAAGTTTGCAAACTAAATTTTTATTTGCAATCCTTGCTAATCCTTGAATTATAATTTATTTTTTTAGAAGAATAATTATAAATTTATATACATATTTTAATATTCAAAATTATTTAAATTTAGAAATTTAAAGATGGTTTTAATTAATACATTACTTATTTTTGTTGGCAAAAATTAATAAATATGTTATTCACTTTTTCATGCAAAATAAATTCTTTGTCTTTTAATACTTAAATTAAAATTTAATTTATAAAGGAAAAAAAATCTATGCATATGAATGCATTTTTCAAGAAAGTTATAAAAATTATTCAAATTAACACCTTACTGATATGTTGCTAAATTTTTTAATGTAAAAATCATGTTCATTCATACAATATTTGAATTACAATTTAAGTTTCGAATGTCGAAACAATTATAAGCATACATGATAGTAAATATTTATTGTAACTACTGACATAGAGTATTTTATTAATTTTATATTACATACAAGAACCAGAATAATAATTAACATTAAAGCGTTGGAAGAAGATATATTTTAATAGATAAAAAAGTGACTTTTTGCACAAGAGAGAAATAATATTTTGTACTTAAAAGTAACATTAAAATTATTGATTGGAAACCAATTTCATTTGTTTTCAGAAAATTAGATTACCTACGAAGTTCACCGCATCATAACGCAAACATTTTGGATTATCAACTTATGCATTTCATAATTTAATACATGCCTTCTACTTTTTCTTTTCGATTATTAATATTGAAAATGTTATATTTAATAAATTATCACCTAGTGCCTTTAATTTTCGATATAAATACAGCTTCCTTGAATTATAAAAAATAATATGTCATTATTGAAATCTAAAAATTTAACCTTTCTCAGTTCAGAAAGTAAAGCAGTGAGAACTTGTAAAAGGTGTGTTTTCTTTTTTTTATTGTTTTTATTTATATTATTATTTTGCCTCCTTATAAAACATTGTTTAACCTGTATTTCCTACTTAACATAAAATTATTGTAGTAAAAAAAAATTATGGCTTTGATTTAAAAGAGGGCACTTTGAGACCAACCGATCTATGAAGAACTGTTGTAAGAAATGGCTAATGGATTAGTTCTCCATTTTTACTTCCGTAATGAAATAGCGGTATTATTATTATAATTATTTTTACTTTCTTGGATGCAAAATGCAGAGAAACTATTGTAATCGTCAAGAAATTCAAGATTTTGACGAATTTCCATGTCTTAGATCTCAATGACTTCGAAAACACATTTGTGGAAAACGTCTGTTTGCCTGTCTGTCTGCGTACGGCAAAGATAACTCAAAAACATTTTGAACTAGGTTGGTGAAATTTGTTATATGGTTTTTACACAAAACTTGTGCATTTCAGTCAAATTTTCAGCAAAAAATATGTTCTGAGGAAGTCCGAATATAAATTAATTCAATAATTATGAAAAGAAAGAACTAAATGGACACTATTCGAGACTCAAATTTAATATTTATGTTGTAGACATCTATCCAATTTTTAGCCAAACGCCCAATTTTTGGATTTCTGTTCATTTTCTGGGAAAGAACATTTCTAGAAAAGTTCATTATCAGAAACATGTAAAGACGACAAATGCAGTGATTTAAATATATCAAATTTGGAATAGAACTTCGACTACAACTGTAGCTTTATGTCTAATTTAGATTTTAATCAGTTGGGGAAAATCACGTCTAAAATACAAATTCGATTTTCGAACATTATTAACTGTATGCAAAAATTAATCGCCAAAGATTATATAATAGATGTAGTAAAAATGCTAAATTCAAGCCAAAGATTAATATTTCTTAACTGCTGTATGCAGGGTCGTCCGTTAGTTAATTAGTTAGATCTGGGGGGGGGGGAGGGTTGCTATGCACCAGGGACTGCGCGACAGTGGGGGCCTCCCACCGTGATTAAGAATTAAAACAGTGTTCTGAACAATAATAATGTGACACATATTATAAGTCTACCAGCTTGTTTCCATGTGACTGGCTGAGCATCGACTGACGCCTTTATGAGTCAAAGATCGCAGTGGTATCTATAAAAAGGCGGGAAAAGTTCCATCTATTGATAAGGTAATTCCCGTCAGAATGTTCAGACAGAGTGACCGGCGCCCAGAAGTCGAGGCTGAGTACAAATGGGCTTGTAAATTATCAGCTTTCTACTTTTGACTATATCTAATATATTTTACAATGCTTTGCACTACCATTTACTAAATATAATAAATGTTGAACACTCTTTCAGCAAATTAAAATGAAGTAAAGGATTCTCTTCGATCAAGCATATGGGCATAATGCTTAAACTCATTTGCTTTACTAAATATCGAAAAAGAGATTGGAAAAAGGGTCATTTTCCTGGAGTAATGAATAGCACAAAGAAAATGACGCATTGTTTAATAAATATGCAAATGCTCATTATATATATATTTTTTACTTTGCTAAATACTTAGGGCCTCAAATGGTTTCTTGCACCCCTTCATAAAGAAGGCCAACTCTGACTGTATGCCATTTCCATGCAGGGCGTTTTCTGCTAACCCAAGGGCCACAGTTTTTTTTTTATGAGCATGCGAAACAAAACTTTTATTAGTGAGTATATGAAAAAACTTTTAGGGGGGCAACTGTCGCGTTTTCGGATTCTATGAATAATGGGATTTGGAAGGAGTTGTATCGTGCATTTAAATCCTTTTGTTTTGAAATAGATCATAAAATAAATCATTCTAAAATAAGTATTGGGCAAAGAATATGCTGTCGCAAACAGATCAGTAGTATCAGTAGCGTGTATAAATGGAAGAGAATTGTTATAATTCTTTTCTCCTCTCCAGGGTTGGCCATCTGGGGGTTGCTGCAGGTGCTATGTACCCGGGCCCAGTTATCGAGGGGGCCCCCCGCTGTGATTAAGGATGGAAATAGCATTCTGAGCAATAATAATATAAATATAATAAAATAAATTATATAAATAGCAGAAAATGAAACTTGTTTGCTATTTTTTAATTTTGTAACGGATGCTGGTATTGTACAGAGAGAAGACACATTTAAAAGTATTTCAAATTAATCACTGACACACACACACAAAAAATGGATTAGAAAATTGCTCCAAAAACTTTGCAATGTTTTATAATAACGATGTTAGTGAAAACCAAATCTAAATAATTATTTTGCAATGGAATTTGATTTTGAATGAAATAGATGTAAATAACGCTCAACACATATTGCAGTATATGCTAATGAATAATTACTATGATTTATTTCTAAATGTATTAACTATGTTAAGATTTTTCTTTACATTGCCAGTTTTTATAATAAGTTCTGAACTAATTTTGAGCAAATTAAAATTGATAAAGGATTATCTTTTGTCAAGCATATGGGCGTAATGCTTAAACGCTCTTGCTATACTAAGTATCGAAAATGAAATTGGAAAAATAATAATTTTTTTTGGTGTAATTAATAGCGAAAACAAAGTCACGCATTAAATAAATATACAAATGTTTTTTTTTTGCTTTGCTAACACATTTAGGGCCCCAAATGGTTTCTTGCACTCGGGGCCCTTCATAGAGAAGGCCGACTTTGCTTACCTCATTAGTCACGTTCGTTTGAATTCAAAAATCTGACGTCAACTCAAATGCCATGTCTTCAGGCCATTCTTAAATAAGTGTTCAAGAGGATTTACTGTTCTGCCTTCCCAAATTTCGATATGATACTGGTCACAGAATTGTTTATTATTCTGAAATGATTTTCAGAAAATTTCATTAAAGAAAACAATTCTAATAAATATTTATTATCTGCGTATTAGTTTTATCTTTCAGAATAAATAATCTCCATGTCATTTTGAACCAGCTGGAGTGGTCTGCTTAAAACTTTCTAATAAAATTAAACTCTAATAAAATTATTATTCCGTTCCCTGCTCCTGCGCAAAATTCTGGACCTTGGGTAAAACCGAGTATTTCTTGCAAATAGCATTGACGAACATTTGTTTACGAATTATAAATATTTGATGATTTTACTGAATCTATTGTGTGATCTTTGGCTGTATTTTTTGGAGATTGATTCCTGGTATGCCTTTAAAAGTACCCAAAGCTTGTCAGCTTTTTCTAACCAGCTTGAAAGTGCCGACGATAGTGACGGAAATATTGTCTGCAAACGAAATTCAACCAATCATGTGAAACTTTGAAGTGATGTCACTTTCGTTGTCATTGCTGATGGAAAATACCGACGATATTTCGCCGTGTGATAAGGCCTTTACAATGATAAAATTACATAATAAACATCATACATTTAAGTCATTGAGCATCACTTTATTAGCATATATTAAGTTAAGAGCATCCATTGTCATGTTTTTAGAGACCAACAGACAGACGGATTCGGGTCCAGTTTTGTGAGAAATCCATATCTTAGATCTGTGAGCCAAATTTCATCCATCTAGTTCTTTTCGTTTCGCAGTTATTGCATTAAGTTATCTTTGAATAGACAGACTTCATCTGAAGGGATTTCGCCTAAAATTTTATAGAAATCTACAAATTTGGTTTCAAGTTTATATGTTAAATTTCACACTTTTAATTTTCTAATAGTTTTAATTTGTCGTGCTCACAGACCAATCTAATACTATAATACGAGGAATGGTTGCCAAGTCGAAAATCGCCCCAGAATTAATAAACTCCGGTAAACTTGGGGGTCTGGGGTTTTTGGCCACGAGGAATCGATTGGCGCCAGTTTTGAAGCGCTACGGTCGAGCAGTTCGGAGTTACAGATAGGATATTTTCAAACTTTATTAGTTCGCCATAATGGCTACTTAAATTTTCAAGCGGTAACGTGCTGCCATCTATAGCCAATAGGGCGAACTAATAAAGTTTTATGTTTATGCTGTTATAGGTTTATAATATGTTTCTTATGTATGTATATATGTTTGGTTTTTCTAAATAAATTTGTCAAAAATATTGAACTTCAACACACTTCAATCTTTACCTTTACTTTACCTTTGTATAGAATAGTTCCCTTTCCAAACTCTAACTTTGTTTAGAATAGTTTACAATGGTGCACTTTAACCGGTTATCTTTTCACCAATGGTTTCACAAATTTTCTTATGGCATGTATTGTTTTGATAAATCACAATTGAAAATTTAAATCTTCGAGTTAGCTTCGATTCCTGTTTTCTCCGAGCGGAGCTCGGTCACCCGCTGGTAGATATAATGCCAAAAATGCGTTTTTCGAACTTCGGTAGGTTTGAAGTACAGAAATTCACCAAAATCTCTCGAGTCCGATTTTTAACAAAAAAAAAATTTAATTAATAACTAGCTTGTACCCGGCGCGTTGCTGCCACAGAAGAAATAATTTTCGAAATATCATTCGAAATTTAAAATAACCGTCTTGTTTAGTTAGGAATGATAGAAAGAATAATATTTAATTTCCCATCGGAAATGAATACATTCATTGAAATGGAAGGATATATAAAGGAGAAGCGTAAATAATATTTTTTCTTACTTTATTATTCAAGAGCTTTTAGGGTAGGCAGTATTTATTTTTTTTGTCTTTCCGTCTTCAGCAGAAACAAATAAATTTCTTGACTGTCCGACTCGTAAGCATCCAACATACAACTGGTTATGCGAAAACATGGATTTTTTAGGTTCAGTCCGAACATTAAAAGTACAAGAAACAAATAGTCAAAGTTTTATCGTGATCGGATGAGAGGCACAGCAGCGCTCAAGAGACACGCAGACAAACATTCATCATCTATCTATACTTATAATAAAGCTCAATGTGTGTGTGTGTGTGCGCGCGTGTGTGTTTGTGTGTGTGTTGGTGCTCTACAGGCCAGACCGTTGGATCTACAGCTATCAAATTTGGTACATGTATACCATGGAGGTCGGGAATGTGCACCTCGGAGCCCTTTTTTCGAATTTTTAATTAGAATTTGAATTAATTAAAATTTAAGCGAAATTTCGACGATTTTCCGCTATAACTTCCGAAATTATTATCGGACAAACATGATTTTAACATCAATTTAAAGATAAAAAAAATAGCTTTCTAATGGTATCAGTGTTTTAATGTATAACTCAAGCTACTATTTTTAACGAATTTTTAAAGAAATATTTTAACCATGTATTTTTAGTCCGTGACTAAATAAAATAAAAGAATGCCGGGAGTTCAAATAAAAAAAATTATCATCGCAAAATAAATCTACAGAAATGCAACTCTCAGCACGTCACTGGATAAAATAAAAGAAATATAAAATCTGATATTTTCTTTAAAAAATAAATGCAAAGCAAAGGTTTCTACAATCGTTTGCAATATCTATATCATTAACTCAATAAATCTTCTTTATTTACGGTAAACCTGATTGAATTTAGACAGGATATGTATTGAAATCCCGACTTAATGGCATATTTATGTAATCGTTTGCAATATCTGTATCATAAATTTAATACTTTTTTCCCTTTCTCGCTTTCTTTAAAAAAACATATTTAATATTTTGGCAACATCATCGAATTTTTTTTTAATATTTTGGAAGCATAACTGATGGTTAAAACTGACTGATTAATAAAATTAAAGAATATTATTAGGAAAAGGTGTACTTTTAGAATTTTCCGTCCATTATCTTATAGAAAATATTAATTTCAGGTCAATCAATGCCCGGAATTACTTCAAGGCTAATGAATATGTAATTTAATTGAAAATTTTAGAACTCTTTACACATGGCGAACCAGCTGGTCGCCAAAGGCGGCTAGTTATTTATATAGATGACATACTTTTACTCTGCCTATAACCCTCCCGTAAGTGGAAGCAATTTGTTTTCGAAGTTTTACCGCAATCGGATGAGCGACACAAGAGATAAATAGACATTGATTTTTATTCATATAGATAACAATTCTTACTCTATATTTCGTATATGAGCAAGTGAAAATGAGCTGACACCCTTCAAACTTCTTCTTTAGAATAGCGAAAATTATTATTAATTATTTTCACTCAAAAAATAGCTTTAACTCAACAAATTTGTCTATTTCGTCACAGACTATTCATGAGCAAAATGCCTTCTTACAACTGCATTATCCAGTTGCATCAGGAAGGTTAATCAATTCATTTTTGAGGCCAACAGCAACAGAAAAAAATTTGTCGCCAAATAAGCGTTTCACTCGAGAATGAATTTTTACCAAATGGATGTTAAGGCAACGTTGTCCTTGTATCGTAACACTCAATGTCCTTGCTAAAAGAGCCAAGTAACCTTTGAGGCGCCGTCAGTTGCTTCCTGAAAGTGCAGAGAAAAAGGAAGAAACAAAAAATAATATCCCGGCAATGTGCAGTAAGTTCTAATAACGTCATTGAAGTTTCATTAATTTCCATTCTCATCCGCTGAAGCCGACGGGTTGTTCTACTACGTTCATGTAGCGTAGAACAGGCGAAAACCACGTGGTGTTTTCATTCTAGCGCAGCTTGCCGAATGGTAAACAAGGCTGAACGCAACGCTGTAGCTGCGGTTTTATTTTACATGTGTTAAGATATTTTCGCTGAGTTTCTGATACAAGATACCTGAAAGGATGTCAACGCACGCTGAGAAACTTGCGGTAATTATTTCGGTCTAAAATTGTCTGTATTAATTCAATGAAGTTTTTAAAATATTTTTCTTACCATACTTCATAAGATAAATTGAGAAATTTTCGAACTAAATTCGTTTGGAAAAATCTGATGA
>JAPMOQ010020901.1:313314-331892 GCA_026543055.1 Argiope trifasciata
ATCGCAGGTTCGATCCTTGGCGGAATTCAACCTACGTATTGGCACAAATCCGCCAACACCTCCGCCAAAAGTATCTTTCCGTCTGGCATTGGGGCAAGATGAGTTTGATTTCGGAGTAAGATGATAATCCTGATGAATGGACGATATAATATAATTTACTCTTTATTTACTGACGGTGCCTGAAAGTACCATTTAAATCTAGCTCATATCTTTACTACATGACTATTTTTGCTGACGATATTCTAAAGAACACGGAGAATGCAACCCAATAACATGAAGTTAATATAAGTTAAAAGCAAGAATTAAAAATTTAATTAATTATTAAATTGATTAAGATATTACTGTTGATTACATTTTTTTTCGGGTTCCCTGGGGTTATTCTGCAAGGAAACTAAACAACAGGTGCAAAAATGAAGTTGAAAAATGGATGGCCGCATGATTCGGTACATAAAGGATTAAACATAGCTAAATACGTTTTTAAAAAAAATAGTTTGTAATGAAAGAGCTATTGTGTTTAAAATTCTGGATTACAGGAATTAATACGACTCGAATCGCTGTTTTTATTACCAAATATTAAGCGCAAATTTCAATCCTTTCGAGTCTGAGCAGACTTCACCTCAACATTTTATCCTACTTTCCCGTTGAAGAATGAAATTAGAACTTACAACCTGCGGGAACAATTATATACTTTTTTTTTTAGTCCATTTGATATCAAGATTACCGAGTTTCTTAATTTTAGTCTTTTTTTTTATACTTGAAACAAATTCCGACTTTTTAGTAACAATTCTTTTTGTTTCTTGAGCCGCGGTGGCCTGGCGGTTAGGTCTCGGCTTCAGAACCGGATGGCTTCCATCCCATTAAACACTGCTGTGTAAGCAAGTCTATGTATGTTAAATCCGTCGGGGCTTATCGTCCTATATGGTGTGGAAGTTCAAAGAAAGAGGTGTCATCTCAGATGATCTGCCTCGTCATCTGAAGGCAGTTCAAGATTACAAGATTCATCCAAAAAATAGCCCTAGTATTTCTTCAAAACGGGCCGTTTATAGAATTAAACTAAACGTTTTGTTCACAACTCAAGCTCCTTGCTTTTGTTGTATTTAATATTCTTGCGTTTCCTTTTGAACCAAGATATCTTCCAAAGGTGAGATTATTAAAATATTATTTTTAATAAATATTATTATTTACACTCATGCACCTTAGAGCACATAATATTGAAGTATTTTCTGAATCACGTTGACCAGGAAAATCACCCAAAATAAATTTAAAAAAATGTATATAAGCGCCGAATAGAAAATAGTAAAAAGCATTTGTGGCAAGATGACGCGGTCATCAACTCGTTCTCCTCCTGGGAATTAAAATCAACAACAGAAGCCTCACTCTGATTGGAGAAGCGTTAATAGTTTTTGATTTCTTTGGTTAGGTCAATAAGAACAATGATATAAATAAACAATGGTTTTGAAAAGTTTATTGTTTAACGTAGTCTTGCCTAACAAAGACTAAAGCAACTGGTGTGGTTTAAAAACCAGATTCCATTAGATAAAATAACGATGGACCAGTGCTGCCTTTTTTGAATTGTTTATTGACATCACACAAGACACAAAAACATAAATATAGAGGATAGTAAATTTTGTCATTGTGGGTGCCGATTCATTCTTTAGCACTGTGTTTACTCATGTCTGTTATTGCCAAAATCCTGAAGGCTTCCCCTCCGGGTTTCCCCAAGTTTACACTCGTGATCACATGACAGGTTGGGAACGTGCATGCGTCAACACCAACATCTTCTTAGTTTGTAAACGAGATTATTTATATAAGAGTTTGAGAATTGCCAAACCTCAGACAAAATATACGAATATCATCTAATAAACAAAGAAATGATGGCAAATGGTTTAGTGTGGAGTATTTATTATTATTTAGTGTATTAGAAAAAAAGAAGACTAAAACAACAATAATAATGAAAATAAAAAGGGAAGCAAGAAAGCATAGTTTAATGCTCTCATATTAACTCAGATAATTTGAAGACCGCGAGAGCTGAAAACTTCAGCATTCATGGTGAAAGCTCTGACAAATTGAAGTTATGACGGTATTTTTAAAACTGACCACTAACGTCTAAGGTTGGTTGACTCGCTTACGCCCTATACCATTATTATGCCGTTCATATTTCCAATTCTTTTCCCTACACTATTAAGTAAGTTCCTGATTTGCCTTTATTACTTTTTCGTATGGGCCGTGGTAACCTGGTTGGTAGAGCGTCATTCTCGCAACCGAAAGGCAGCGAGTTCTGCCCTCGCCTCGACTTAAGACCGCCGTGTTGGCTCAGGGCAGTTGGGGCACGTTGAATATGCAAACTCCTCCAAGTTCCCATCACAAATGATACCTCTGGGGGTACTGAATCAGGGATGAGTCGTTCTCTGATTGGGATCTCCATTCTAACTGGCAGATGCATGGATGATTTCGACCGCCCCCTAAAAAGGATTGTGTCGTGTGTATTTGAGCAAAGTTGTCCTTATACCTGAACGGTGCTCGTTCACAACGAAAAACGCACACCTCTACTTGATTCGAAAGAGTTCCACTCATTCGGGCTTGTATGACCAAGTGGCATTAGACCCAACACCACCATTAAGTAATTGCCCGACGTATAAAGTTCCTGATTTGCCATTCTTATTTTTTCGTGTATGAAGCATAAAAAAAATATTAAATTGCTCAATCCCGAGTATTCGGCCTAATCCGGCAAAAAAATTGACCGGATGAAGAAAAAAAATAGAGGATGGGGAAGAAAGAAAGAAAGAAAAAAGAGAAAAAAAGATAGATCGGAGTTCTATGAATTTCTTTCTTTCACCACAAATACCAGAAGACAAAATTATTATATCAAAACTCACTGATATAATACGTCTTTTCTCACTTCTTATGCCTTATTCCATTAAGTCCTCCATTCATTTGAGTGAACTTTGTCGTGGTCCGGTGAATTATTGAAGCAATTGCCGGTTACATGTTGAGTTGAAGTAGAAAACTCTGAATATATGTTTATATACTACACTGTACGTGAATCTATTAGAGAAAAAGTAAGTTAAAGGATATAAACTGTTCGCACTTTAACATAAATTCTGTCATACCGAACTTAAATTCAGGAAACATAGACAAAATATTAACGTAAATCGTAGGTCTAATTTCAATAAGGTCTTAAGAAAATTGGCTCAAACTGATTAGATTTTTCATTAAATGATTACACAGATATGAAAAGGTAACCCTAGGATAAGAGTCAAAACTGCTGTGTTGGCTAATGGCAGTTTAGGCACGTTCAATAGATCATGACTGCAAAGTCCTCCAAGTTCCCATAACCTTTGGGGGCACTGAATCAGGGATGAGTCGGTATCCGATTTGGATTTCAATTCTGACTTGCGGATGGATGACGGAGTTCGAACGCCTCCTAAAAAGGGCTGTGTCATGTTTGTTCGAGTAAAGTCGTTCTTTCACCTTCACGGCGCTCCTTCACAACGAAAGGTGCACACCTCTGCCTTCATTCGAAAGAGCTCAGCTCATTCGTGCTTGGTATGACAAAGTGGCATTACACCCACCACCACCACCAGAGTCAAAACTTAGCATTTAGGTTTTGAAAAAAGTCCTTAACATGACTTGTCTTCCTCATTTAATTACAATAAAAGAAAATTTGGCCGGATAGTCAGGAGCTAGATGTTCTTGAGCATATTGTAATCGTCAAAAAATTCGAACACCAGATTTTCACGAACCTCTAAGTTTTAAACATCCCGGCATCGAACAAAACATATTTTTGGAAAATGTCTGTCTGTCTGTGACAATAATAAATGAAAAACGGTTTAAGCTGGAGGGACGAAATTTGGTGTATGGTCTTTAAACCAAATTTGTTGATTTTTGTTAAATTGTAAAAAGAATCCACCCGAAGGAAATTTGTCTTTTAGGCTGTTCGAATATAAGTTAACTCATTAACTACAAAACGGAAAGAGCTAAACAGATGAAGTTCGGCGCACATATTTAACATCTATAGTATGAATGCCAAAAAATTTTGTGACGAATCCAACAAGGGGTTAAAAGTCTATCTGTCGCATAGTATTTTCAGAAACGTGTAAACGTCATGTTAAGTCAAGTCAAATGTCATTAAGTCAAGTCATGTTAAGTCAAAAACACAAGACATATAATCCATTATTGGATTTTGAGATCACAAGTGTAATTTTGTGACAATCGGAGAAAAATCATCTAAAACATGAATTTGATTTTCGAATAGTATTAACTACATACAGAAACTAATCGCCAAAAACATCGCCGAAAGTCACTTTATAAATTCAGTATAAATGCTAAAATCATGTGAAAAATTAATATTTCATAGCTGTTGGACGGCAATGTCATGCAAGATGTTCTTTGGGATAACACTTTTATTAGCGAATATGCAAGAAATTGTTGGGGAGACCACTCCCTCTGGTTATAAAAGCTAGTAACGTTTGTCTAATTATCAATAAGTTAACTGCTTGTAATAGCGATAATTTTTAATTGTAATAATCTTCTTCTTGCATACAGCTGACCACCCCGCCACCAGTGAACGTAACAGTATCGACAGGATTGTTGTGCTCAACTACAGAATAAGCAGTGTCCAATCTTATATGGACCGAACAGTCAAACTAACATTCCTTTCGGGGTAGTTAGTCAATAGCTGTCTTTCTCCCCACCTGCACACTCTCAAACAGTTGGAATGAAACTATCCATCTTTAACATCCTGTCCTTCAGGGTTTTAAGATGACCTGGTACCGTCAGTACTGTACTTCAATCATTATTGACAATCTTCAGGTCTTTTCTTAACTCTGAGATCTCCAAACATTCCATTAAAAAGTGGCAAACAGTACCCATTTCTCCACAGTTGGCGACACAGAAAGAGAGTGTTGATATTAATGTCCCCAAATCAAGTGGTGTTTTAAAAGGGGAATCAAAAGAAGAAATAAAACTGTAATGGTTTGACAGATGGTATGAGTCCAAAAAAGGAAGAGTCACTTTCTACTTTATTCCTAATCCGGAAATTAAAATAAGAAGATACCATCCACTTATAAATCTTTCATCTTACAGATGTTTAACTAATATGAAATTTTTTTTATAGTGTTTTTCTTTAATATTTCACATTTTCGAAGATTGGTAGTTACCTATTTTACCCAGTGAGGTGAGAAAAGAGGGTGTCTGTTCTAAATAAATTTTTATTTAATTAGCTAATTAAATGCAAAAAATAAGTTTCAAGAAGTTTAATTAATCAGCTAAACATATACTTTGGAGAAAGAAAATATGCACATCAGAGCAATTTTTTTTTTGGAATTTCAATTGGCGTTTTTCTTTATTCAAGGAAAGCGTTCATTAAAAAAATTAGTGAATGACTGGCGACTTTCTGCGGTAACTTGAAAAATTCATTATTGTGATTAAATCCTGGATGATATTTAAGAAATATATTAAAATAAAAATTATCTTTTAAATTTAATTCAATATCGTAATTAAGTTTATTTTTTTATCATTTAATTGACTTTAAAGTGTTTTAAAGTATATTTGATGACAATATTTTCATGGATGCGAATGTAATTCAACTTTCATTGTTTTTTGTTATAATTCATCCTCCATTATTGATGATTAAGTAACGAATATTCGACTTTTTTTCCCACATTGAATTGAATTCAGTTTATATTACACTTTTAATGAATTCATGCTTTTTAATGTCTGTATTTTTAAACATTTAACGCTTTCGATGCTACCGACGAGATATCTTCTTTTACAGATGCTTCCGATAACTGCTTTCTGAGGGCCGAAATTTATCTTATACCAGTTTAGATAGACGATAGATTTGTAATAAAAAGTTCAACCTATCTAAACTAGCATAAGATGCTTATTTTAGCCCACAGAAACCTGTAATTGGAAGTAATATAAAATATGCGATAAATCAGGAAAAGTATCTGAAAGACGACATATTTCGTGGGTAACGACGAAAGTGCTATTTTTTTTTTTTAAAATAAAAAACGCATGCGAAAGTTCCATGTAATTATGTGTAATCACGAAAAAATATTTGCGTTTAAAATTAGGATTTAAAAAAGTGTTCATCTTAAAATCGAAAAATTTATTGTTTAAATCATCCTCCCCTTTCTTGACGAATATATGTTTTAGATTTTTTCTTATTATTTTTATTTACTTATTTCACTTAACATTCACCATTCATAATTTTAGTTGCAAATATGTCCTCCATACTTACAGATATCTCCATCAATTTTTTTTTGTATTTTTATTATGATATTGAATACATTCTCTAATTGGGCTTTTTGGTCAATCTCCTCTATTTTTTAATATCTACCTTAAATCTCCCTTAGAGGTTATGTAACCTGCTTCAATAAATTCAGCTGTCACTTTAGTATAGGTACTTGTAACGTCCCCCCTGTTTTATGAGACGCCGTTTTCAGTTTAAAGGGCTTAACCCCTTCAGGACCAGCGCGCCGGAAATAAAACTCAGTCACGGGACCGAACGCTCTGAAACGGAGCGTCACTACCGGCCCGCGCATTTTAAGCAGTTAAGCCTAATTTTACAAAAAAATTCGTATAAAATCAGCATGTTAATAAAAAGACTCCAAATTTATATCCTATACCATATTATAATCCACAAAATTATATTCCCATTATATATTATATATCTCAAAACTTCTACGAAACACACACATAAACAAACGCCGCCAAAACCGAACACCATTCATAAATATTTTACTCTTACCCCTTGCAATAATCCGCTGAATGTACTCCCCCATATTCTCCTAACGAAAAAAAAAGCAATAAACAAGTCACTTATCTGTCAAAATATAAACACAGCGCACAATAAATCCCAGCCCTTTAAAGAGCCGTGATTCTCACTTTGTTTACATCAATAAATATGTCAAATACAGAAGCATAGAACAGAAACTAATGCCCGTTCATGAAGGTCAAATACCAGATGAGTCGACCGTTGTGAAAACCGTTGCCGTTTACCGCCATCTAGTAGCATTTAAAAATTCAAATAAAACCTTCCGATTTCCGATTACGCATACGCGACGCTGGTCTCTCCATATCAATTGGAGCTCTTCGCGTGGAAGCGACGCTGGGCTGATAAGAGTGGAATCGCTGCGTCGCGTCCACGAGACCTTGGTCACGAACGGGTTTTAAAAGAAACTTAATGATCACTCTATTTATAAAACATTTCAAGAAGTTGGCCCATACTTATGCACATATATGTTTCGGGCGTAAACCTCTTTAACCTGGCCCGAGATGCGAGAACGCTCAGGAAAGGAACCCTACTTTTCACCCCAATGACTCCTAAGAGAAAGAATAAAAAAGTGAGATCAGTGAACAAAGATAGATGTCTTTAATGCTCAAGAAATATTCCTCAATTTATATCTATCTTATATTACGGCACTTATATTCTTCGGGCATAAACATGTTTAACCTCTTCGTATACGAGAGATTGTCCTGGAGAGAATGCACCCAATTTTTCACCCAAAGTCTCATGAGAAGGAGAATAAAAACGGGAGATAAGTGAACAAGGATAGATGCCTTTAATGCTTAAGAAATATTCCCCTATTTATAGTTATCTATCTTTACTTAATTTTATATTAACATAACCAAAAATAGATTAAGAGTATCTACACAGCGAGTACATCGAATCATCTTTTTTTAAATATAAACGCAGCCCATGAGCTGTACGCGTAGCTGCTCGTGACTGACAAGTGTCCCATGAGTGATTTTTTTCCCTGTGAGTTCGGCGTGTCTAGTGGGGTCACAGTTCGCGCGCAGAATGAAGCGAACGTCGCCTGTCGAAAGAAGAGGGGGAGTGGGCAAGGCCGTGGACTTTCTTATCTGACTCTTTTTATAAGAGCATGTATTTGGTATCGTCGTTTTCGAGTTCCTTCACATCACTCGGATAAGGAAGTCAGTAGCAAACCCGGTGCTTGTTTGGAAACATGGAAATGAACATGCAGACCGGAACGCATCTCACGGTGGTAAGTCGACTCTCTCATCCCCTTTGCAGCCCCCGACCCCAAACTGCAATTAAAGAGACAAAAAAAAAAAAAAATCGGTTGTATTCGATCCTCTGATTTTCTCGGTTTAAAAATTTGTAAGTTTATCCAAAAATAATTTTGCGCGTTATGTATCCATTTGCTCTAATCAAGTGTATTGAAACCAAATATATAAAATTTCTAAAAAATTTCTAAAAATTTGTTATAAAAACGATAACTGCTGAATTAATTCCTGCCGTTCTATAGAATATTTATTCTTGAAATTACTGAAAATGTCTAAATATAGAAGAATTATTTGGTAAAGCTTGTTGTTGTCAAAATATAAAGAAACTCTGCTTATATGCATAAGGATTTAAAATTTAAATCCTTATGCATAAAAGCAGAGTTTCTTTAATTAACATTTAAATTTTAAATGTTGTTGTTGTTTTTGTCGTGTCTATAAAGGTGCAAAGTGCAAATAACGTCTATATTCCACCAAAAGTCAAGGATTTAAATCTTGTATACATTTGCAATATAATTGCAAATATTTATAAATGATGTGTATTATGGCTTATGTGATTGACTGGTTACTATTAATAAAACCGACTAATCAAATTAATCGTGACATACATTTAAGTAAAATCTGTTAAATGAAATGTAAAAGGTCTCATTCATCCTGAAAAAGCGATACTTTTAATTTCTGCTTCACATATTAGTAGAAAACTGGAATTTTTATTTAAAAAAGTGATTCTGTTGAAGAAAGAAAAGTATTTTGTGTTATCTTCAAGTAATTCAAATTTGAGATTTGTGGTCTCTTGTGATTGTCCGCTTGATTTCACAAAATTCTTGTCCCTCCCTTTAGACTAGAAGACTACTCATCAAACATAGTACAAAATAAAGGAGGCTGAAATTTTCTTGTTTTTGATGCTACATTTTCGAAGGAAAAGTGTCTATACCTGCAGAAAAAATTGATTAAATCCTATAATTCTTGTAAGATTCTTCAGTTTTCAATATTCACTTGGAGAACTTGAGAACTCAGGCATGTTAGCTTCTCAGTTATGCTGCATGAATATCAATGTTTTTGACCTTCTCGAGGTCGAAAACATCTTTTTAGAATAATTGTGTATTTGTGGTTGGTTAAAAAATAATTAAAAATTAATTGATAATTAAAAAAAGGATGCGTTTTAGATGGGGAAAATTTTGCATTAGACACTTTTGTCCGAATCGTTGACCTATATCAGAGGTGTCCAAACTTTTCGCGGCGCGGGCCGGATCGAAATTAGATCCATGTTATACGGGCCACATGTATATACAAATTGAAAAATATCATTATGAGTAAAGTAGCATTAAATACTATTAATTAATACTATTTTATTGTAACTTGAAAATACAAAATACTAAACAAACAAAGTATAATTATATAATTATTTTATATAAATTGAAATATTTTCATGCAACTTCTAATGAGAATGATGAAACTGTTTTTTTGTTGTTGTTGAAGAATGTCTTTATAGTTGGGATCAAAATTTGAAACGTTATCGAAATCAAAACGATATTTGTTTATTTATACTTAAGTGCTTCTTTAAGCGAACTACTCAAAATTGCTGATGCTTTATTCACAACAAAACAATAAGACTCTGCTTATCGTCAAAATTCACATGCGTATAAAATTTCTTTTATGTTTGAGTTACCGAAATATATTTTTTTATTTAGTCTTATAACTTAACAGCGCGATAGACATTTGTGTTTGGTGAAGTACAACAACTCCGTTTTGTTGGCCACGTAGTTTTTCGATATACCTTTATGAAAATGAAAAGGTTTGGGCGAAAACATCATTATGTTTTAAAACCCTCCGCGGGCCGGATGAAATCACTTGGCGGGCCGTAGTTTGGACACCTCTGACCTATATGAAATTTACATCAAATACTTTGACAGTAAAACAGTCAGTATAAACGCAATTATTATATCACATAAATAATAAGAAATATATATATGAAATATGGCACGGGTTTTTTTAATCATCAGAATTACATACATATATTTTACACTCATTATATTACTTCTTTACACAAGGTACAGATATAGTACTTCTAATCCCATAAACAGATATTGCTAAGTCTTAGGGCAAGAACTAATGATCTAAACCAGTGGGAATGGTCTCTCAAAATTTGTCGCGGATTTTCTAATAAAAGCGAATTGGTGTTTTAGATGTGTTTTTCCCAGCGGATGAAAAGCAAAATTTGACAAAAAAAAACCTGCTATTATAGTTACAAAAACCGATACAAAATTTGATATAATTAAATCATTGCGTTTTTGAATTATCAGGTTTACATGTTTCTGACATACTGACAAGCAATCAACCTCTTGTTGCTGATGGCTCACAATGGGATGGGATTGGTTCTATAGGTAATAAAACTGTGAAACGAATTTTATCTCGTTTTGTTTTGCAGTTATCATATTAATTTCCATTAAAACAATCGAACAAACAGACAATCAAAATAGCTTTTGCAGAACATTTAATAGAAATATATTCATTTTGTGTAACGATGAACTAGCCATTTTTATCCATCTAGCTCAAAGTATTTTTCAGTTACCTTTTCCACAAACAAGCAAGACATTTCTTAAAAATAATTTTTTGAACTCGGAGGGCTGTAAAAGTAGAAAGTGATCGAAATCTCGAGTTCGAATTTTTACGTCTATCAAGTATTTTCTCCAGATTTCGTATATGAGAAAATAAATAGTTTCGATATTTTCTGCCAAAATAGCTTTCAAAAATAGCTTTTAGTATATATATTCAATTTCAGATTTAGCATATAGCTTTCAGTATAGCTATTGAGTTTCAAAAATAGCATATATCAAATAACGTTCAGTATATCTATTCAGTTTCAAATGTATCAAATATTTTATGTTTATCAAATAGCTTGCTGTATAACTATTCATTTCAAATATAGAATATATCAAACATTTTTCAGTATTGCTTTAGAGTTTCAAAAATAACATATATCAAATAACTTTCAGTATATCTATTCAGTTTCAAATGTAACATATATCAAACAGCTTTCAGCATAATTATCTAGTATCAAATATAGCCTTTTATCAAATAATTTTCAGTATAGCTATTCAGGTTCAAATACAGCATGTAGCAAATAGCTTTCAGTATAGCTTTGAGTTTCAAAAATGGCATATATCAAATAACTATCTGTATATCTATTCAGTTACAAATGTAACATGTATCAAATAACTCAGTATTGCTATCTAGTATGAAATAGCTTTCGGTATAACTATTATGTCGATACTGCTACAATCAGTAATTTCGGGGTGGTCTGCTGTATACAAGAAGAAGTACTATAACTATTCAGGTTCAAATATAGCATATAGTAAATAGCTTTCAGTTAAAAAAAATTAGTGTTTAATTTAAAATAGTTATAACCCAAATTTATTGAAATGTTTAGATAAAAAGATTTTTTTTATGACAAACAATTATAAAAACACACTCCCAGAGGACTTTGGAAAAAAGAAGTACTATCACAATTTGCCGATCTTAGCACATGAAAGGCGGGAGTTGTAGTACTACAATTTGATCCGCGTTACCTAGCATACTTTCGTCAAGATCCTCCGCCTTTAATGTGTTAATATTTCTCTATGCGATCCTAATTAAGTCCTGTTCCTTACTTAGCAAAATCTTGACCTCAAGTAATCACAGCACCTTACTCATTTTCCTCCCCTCCGGGCTTCAGCTGTGTACAGGTGAAGGAAAAGTTCTATTTCCGATTGTCCTTGACGGGCACTTGAGTTTTATCAACGAGTGATAAGGCATAAGTTATCAATGATCGCAAATAAAACAAAAGCTTTCATGTCGTGCTTCACGTGATTGTGTGTACAGCTCCACTCAACAGCCAAAGCGCTTTATCTGCGCTGGGATTAACGGGATGTTGAGTTTTGTCGAGTCCGTACTGCTACATTGTCTTTACTGTAGATTTCCCGAATTCTGATTATCTAAACTTACATTTGGTTCAATATATTGGAAGCTTAGTTTAATTACATTAAAGTCACGTTGTAAAGCAACATTAGGGCTATTTTGGGAAGGACGGCGTCATTTTGAAGCACGGTCAGATGACACCTGAACTGGCACTCCCCTCTCCACCCCACACCAGTGGGAGGACGTTTGCCCCCTTCGCACGACGGTTCTTCGGTAGAATCGAGTCTCGAACCTGAAATCCTCCGGCTCCGAAGCCGAGACCTTACGACCAGGCCATCGCGGCCCATATCGGAAGCCTTTTATATTCTAAGATCTGATTGAATGATAGTTTGGGATTGAGACTCGGCTTTTGTGTCTGTGTTTGAGGCCGCTAAAAATGTAGCGTGGATACAATAAATTCATAACACTAGAGATAAAAAATTTCAAAAACTTCATGGGATGGAATTCTTTTCTCGTGTAAAGACAAATTTAAAACATGAAGATTGATCTAAATCTCGTAGTTTTTTTTCCTTTTGAGTCATTTTTAACCTGTCATACATTCTATATTTTTATATAAGTATCTCAATCTTCGAAAGATTTGTCGTCTAGATTTTGATAACATGTTGAGCTTCAGAGCTTTGAAATCAGAAAAAAGGATTTTTTTTGGAATGCCTATCTTTGTGGAAACTATATCTCAAAAACTCAATATTGGCACAGTATTGCCAAACATGGCTCTAGCGCAATTAAACTACACAAACCAAACCAATCAAAAACACAATGTGCTAGACAAAAAAGGTATGTGGTGCCCAGGTAGTACATAATGTTGTACAATATTATACAATATTGTTCAGTATTATATTATATCATTTAATATTATACAATATTATATTATATCATTTAATATAATACAATATGATTCAATATTATATCATTTAATATAATACAATATTGTTCAATATTATATCATTTAATATAACCAGCGGGTGACCGAGCTCCGCTCGGAGAAAACAGGTATCGAAGCTAACTCGAAGATTTAAATTTTCAATTGTGATTTATCAAAACAATACATGCCATAAGAAAATGTTTGAAACCATTGGTGAAAAGATGACCGGTTAAAGTGCACCATTGTAAACTATTCTAAACAAAGTTAGAGTTTGGAAAGGGAACTATTCTATACAAAGGTACAGTAAAGGTAAAGATTGAAGTGTGTTGAAGTTCAATATTTTTGACAAATTTATTTAGAAAAACCAAACATATATACATACATAAGAAACATATTATAAACCTATAACAGCATAAACATAAAACTTTATTAGTTCGCCATATTGGCTATAGATGGCAGCACGTTACCGCTTGAAAATTTAAGTAGCCATTATGGCGAACTAATAAAGTTTGAAAATATCCTATCTGTAACTCCGAACGGCTCGACCGTAGCGCTTCAAAACTGACGCCAATCGATTCCTCGTGGCCAAAAACCCCAGACCCCCAAGTTTACCGGAGTTTATTAATTCTGGGGCGATTTTCGACTTGGCAACCATTCCTCGTATTATAGTATTAGATACAATATTGTTCAATATTAAATTATATAATTTAATATAATACAATATTCTACAATATTGGGAATATTGTTTTATATCATACAATATTGTACAATATGTGTGCTACTATGGTAATTAAACCTGGATTTTAAATCTATATAAAATTTTGGACCAATATGTGAATTTAAAGAAGTTTAGTTTAGTTATATTAACGTCCCGTTTAAAGCAACACGAGGGCTATTTTGGGACGGACCTCGTCATTTTGAACCACGGTCAGATGACGACACCTGAACTGGCACTCCCTTCTCCACATCACACCACACCAGCGGGAGGACGTTTGGCCTGACAGATTTAAAGTGCAAGAGACCCCCTCACATGATGGTTCTTCTGTAGAATCGAGTCTGGAACCTGAAACCCTCTAGTTCCGAAGCCGCGACCTTACCACCAGGCCACCGCGGGCCGAATCTAAAGGAGTTCCAAATCTATACTTTGTTTCGTAATTGTAACAAAAAGCTTTATGCAAGACGCGTTGTACTACTGATTTTTTCAAAAGCCAGAAAGAACCAACTGGAGTGGTCTTATGGAACTCTCTCGCATGTCCTGTAATAAAACTTTGTACCCTCATCTCACATAATATTTCGGATCTTGGGCAAATTTCTTAACACCACATGTGCTCGGATATTTTATTTCACACACGTGTATTAACTACTAGCCGCCTTTGGCGACCAGCTGGTTCGCCATGAGTAAAGCGTTCTAAAATTTTCAATTAAATCGCATATTCATTAGCCTTGAAGTAATTCCGAGCATTGATTGACCTGAAATTAATATTTTCTTTAAGATGATGAACGGAAAGTTCTAAAAGTACACCTTTTCCTAATAATATTCTTTAATTTTATAAATCAGTCAGTTTTAACCATCGGTTATGCTTCCAAAATATAAAAAAAAAATTCGGTGATGTTGCCAAAATATTAAATATGTTTTTTTAAAAGAAAGCGAGAAAGGGAAAAAAAGTATTAAATTAATGATACAGATATTGCAAACGATTACATAAATATGCCATTAAGTCGGGATTTCAATGCATATCCTGTCTAAATTCAATCAGGTTTACCGTAAATAAAGATTTATTGAGTTAATGATATAGATATTGCAAACGATTGTAGAAACCTTTGCTTTGCATTTTTTTTAAAGAAAATATCACATTTTATATTTCTTATATTTTATCCAGTCACGTGCTGAAAGTTGCATTTCTTTAGATTTATTTTGCGATGATAGTTTTTTTCTATTCCAACTTCCGGCATTTTTTTTATTTTATCCAGTCACGTGATAAAAACGTGGTTAAAATATTTCTTTAAAAATTCGCTAAAAATAGAAGCTTGAGTTATACATTAAAAAACTGATACCATTAGAAAGCTAATTTTTTAATCTTTAAATTGATGTAAAAATCATGTTTATGCGATCATATTTTCGGAAGTTACAGCGGAAAAACGTCGAAATTTTGCTTAAATTTTAATTAATTCAAATTCTAATTAAAAATTCGAAAAAGGGGCTCCGAGGTGCACATTCCGGACCTCCAAGGTATACATGTACCAAATTTGGTAGCTGTAGGTCCAACGGTCTGGCCTGTAGAGCGCCAACACACACACACACACACGCACACACACACACACATTGAGCTTTATTATAAGTATAGATTATTGGAGAGCAATTGTTGCGGTTTGGTTTGATGTTTTTGCGCAAGAGCCATATCTGTCTATACTGCGCCAATCAAATGATTAGAGTATAAGAGGTGTTGGAAATTCACGTATTAAATTATACTCAAAGATGTATCAAGATGAAATTACTTGAGTGTGACGTAAAAAATGATTTTAGCAACTTAAAATCTAAAACAATGAATCATGAATATTTGCTACAGTTATTAAATGAACATGAACATAAAAAAGAAAAGATCCTCATAAACAGAATAAAAAATTGCTAAATGCAATGAAAAAGGCCAATAGCTCTTAAAAATTTAAAAATGTTTGGCTGGTATTTTTCACCCACCAAGTCTTGTTATAATGGAGAAGATGAGTTAAAAAATTGGGCCCGATAAGAATGATAAACGGGACATTCAATCAAAATATGACAAACAATAAAATGTACTTGGCAACTGTTGTACATAAGTTGGCAGCATTGCAATCGTTGCAAAAATCGTTGCGCTATTTGGAGGGAATCTAATTTTTTTACTGAATCTAGCTTACAAATTTTGTAGATTTCTTAGAGATTAATCGCTGACTTGCGATTTATTCTTAAGGACCAGAAAATCAAATACATATTTTGAATGCTTTTTCCCTGACCAACTGAAACCAAAATTTGATAAAGAACTACAATCACAGGCGCAAGATTCACATATCAAATTTCATTTATTCAAATCGTTGCGTTTTTGTATTATCATGTTTAAGTACATAAAAATACAGACCGACAGACATCAAGCCTCTGAAAAATTTGATTAAAAATCTGATAACAGTCTGTACGCAGTAAATGCTAAGATTGTAAACCAGATTAATCTTACAATTTTGAACTATTGCATTTATAATTAAGCAGAAGTGCAGATCTCCAAACGACAAATTCCTAGTAAGACTGTTTAAAATTCGAAACTGATATACTTTAGGTACTAAACTTGTATGCCAATTTTTATTTATTAGTTCTTTCTATTTTGTAAGTTGTTGACCCAGTGTCGGACATACAGACTTCCACTGAATGGTTTTCCTTTAAAGTTTGCTAGAAATCTACAAATTTAGAACAAGCACCGTTTATTAAATTTTATGTATCTAGCACAAAGCGTTTTTAAGTTATTCAAAGACAGAAATTATTCAAAACTGTACTTTTTGAATTAGGGGTGAACTGAAACATGGAGGTTCGTCAAAATCTCGAATTAGAATTTTTAAACGATTACAATATTCTTTTTATACTTCGCGTGCGAAGTTTATCCTCACTGAAAGAAGATCCGGAAGAATGAAAACACGCTCTAAGATGATTAATTTCGGGTGTTATGAAGTCTTTGAAAGATGCCGCTTAAGGAACTTTTAATCATTCCTGACAATGCAGAGTGAAAAAATAATTTATCGGCATATATATTTTCGCGCAAAGATAGATTACAGTCAGGAATAGAACATAAGCTATTTTATATTCCGGTTCATGGAGTGGTTCATTTTTTATTCATTAAAAACTAACTTTCGAGCCAAAAAGCTGAGGCTAAATCCCGCCAAAGATGAGTAAGGCTCCGGGTTTTTTTTCCCCAACAGAAATCTTGTTAGGGTTAGCAAAATTTCGACCAATTATTCTAAACGATTCGGTTTATTTTCTTAGTGTTTGATGTACTTGAAACCAAATGTTGTTAATGAATCTATCCTTCGGATTTATTCTGAAATATTTTTAAATGAAAAGAAAACAGAACAGAGGAAATAAAAAAATTTCTAATCTGCGTTGCGTTACCCCAACTGGTGTAGGAAAGTCAGTCATGTGCGTTACGCCAACTGGTGTAGAAAGTTTGAGTGTGACAATTGTGTTTTCATTTAAATCAAAAGTTTAAAAATGATGTGTTTTATACTGTTGTAAGTATCTCCATCTCGATCCATAAATAAAATGGATTTGGCCGGACTTGATTTGTTGTTTCGTTTTCTTTTGGTTCTACAATGTAAATAAATTGTTTTCACGTTTGTTGTGTTTTCGTTATTAAATTGTATTTATGTTATATATTTTTCGTCTATGCTTATACTTTTAAATGTATCGTTTTTAGATTAGGTTTCATTTTTTTTATTTGTCATTATTTTTATAATTTGATTTGTCATTACATCATTTTTTTGATATGTCATTACATAGCGGGTAATAGCTAGTGTATATATATATATATATATATATATATATATATATATATATATATATATAGTGCTACGATCTTATTAGAAAATAATGAACTTTATCTTTATTTCTAAGTCGCAATAATCATTATAATTTGCACCAGAACATAATATTTTGCTCTATACTTTATTGTGTTATTTTCTATTTTAATATTTTTTTTCTATTTTTACGCCTTTATAAGCAGAAACGAAAGTGTTTTAAATCTCAAAAATAAATAAATAAACCTTAGGAGTTTAATGTACTTCCATCTTTAAAATCTTCTTGTGTCCGAAAATAAATTTTCAGAAGAGTTATTTTGACTTTTTATTAGTATGTCATTGAGACAGATAACACAAAAACACAATTAGTGGGATAAAATTTGAATACGATTTTAACACTTAAAATTGTAGATTTCTATTAATTTTGGATAGAATACATTTAATGGACATCTTCTTGCTTCTTTGTGTGTTCGAGAATAAGATAATTCAAAAACAGAAGGAATTAAACGGATAAAATTTAGTATATTATATTGGCGTCAAAGCTGTAGAATCTGGCGAATGGTTTATCGATTGTCTGTCTTATTTTCATGCGAATGTGAATAACATAACTCAATTAAAACAGCGATTTATGTAGATGAAAATTGACACATCATAACTGTGGTGCCAGGTATATCACTTTCCGCCATTGAGCGTCGCCTGTGACCTCACTTCCCGTCACTAAGCAGCCCTCTAGCGGAGAAAACGTGAGCAAAGTTCAGTTCATGTCTGGACAAGACAAGATGATAACGACGAACTAAAATAATCCAAGACGTATGCGAAAAGACGGAAGACGAAATGACGACGCATTTCTAAAAGACGAACTTGGTTATCCAATCCATCCTGTCAATGAGTCATCATCATTTTTTCACCATTAACCTTTCATTGTCATCCATTACATTCTAAAATATCATCTGGACTTATTGCTTGGCCATCACGACACCCCACATAACAAAAGGTATAAATCTGTACTATATTTTCCTTTTCTTCTTGCATACTCCGAAAATATGAGAAACGAGACACTGGACTAACTCTACGATCATATTTAGGTCTTTTTATCCTTTCGTGTAGATGATGTTTTTATGAACAATTTATATTTAATTTTATGAAGGAATCGTATTATTGGAATCATTTGTCCAATGTTATAATGAAAGTATGACAC
>JAPMOQ010020901.1:336892-359919 GCA_026543055.1 Argiope trifasciata
AGTTCGTTTTCCAGAGCTTTCATTTGTGTTCAAGTTATTCATGTGAACAGGTTTTTCGTGATTTATGGCGACACGACGAGAATTAACAGACTTTGAACGTGGAATGTTAGTTGGAGCTAGACGCATGGGTCATTCTATTGCGGATATCGTTAGTGAATTCAACATTCCGAGATCCACAGTATCAAGAGTGTGCCGAGAGTATGAAATTTCAGGCATCCCATCCCATCATGGACAGCGCAGTGGGCGACCACCTGCACTTAACGACCGAGACCGCCGACGTCTGTGTAGAATGGTCAATGTTAATAGACACGCAACACTTCGTCAAATAACTGCAGGCATCAATGTGGGACGTACGAGGGACGTGTCCGATAGGACTGTGCGGCGAAATTTGTCTTCCTTGGGCTATGACAGCAGAAGACCGACTCGAGTGCCTTTACTGACAGCACGACATCGCCTGCAGCGACTCTCCTGGGCTCGTGAGCATATCGACTGGCCCCTAGACCAGTGGAAAACCGTGGCGTGGTCAGATGAGTCACGATTTCAGTTGTTACGAGCTGATGGTAGAGTTCGAGTGTGGTGCAGACCCCACGAAGCCATGGACCCAATTTGTCAGCAAGGCACAGTTCAAGCTGGTGGTGGCTGCATAATGGTGCGGGCTGTTTTTACATGGCATGGACTCGGTCCTCTGGTGCAACTGAACCGATCATTGAGTGGAAATGGTTATGTTCAGCTGCTTGCAGATCACTTTCAGCCATTCATGGACTTCACGTACCCACACAACGACGGGATTTTTATGGATGACAATGCGCCATGTCACCGGGCCAGAACTGTTCGCGATTGGTTTGAAGAACATTCCGGACAATTCCAGCGCATGATCTGGCCACTTAGATCGCCCGATATGAATCCCATCGAGCATTTATGGGACATCATCGAAAGGTCCGTTCGTGCCCAAACTCCTGCACCATCCACACTTTCACAATTATGGACGTATATACAGACAGCATGGCTCAATATTCCTGCAGAGGACTTCCAACGACTTGTGGACTCCATGACACGTCGAGTTGTTGCACTTCGCCGGGAAAAAGGAGGACGACACGATATTAACAGTCATCCTATGACTTTTGTCACTTCAGTGTATATATATACACGCATGCATACACACATATATATACACACGCACACACATTCTCTCTCTCTCTCTCACACACACACACACACACACAGAGAGAGAGAGAGAGAGAGAGAAAGAGAGAGAGAGAGAGAGAAAGAGAGAGAGAGAGAGAGAGAGAGAGAGAGAGATAAATTATTAAGATAAAGATTTGGAAATTAAGATAAAGATTTGGAAATTAAGATAAAGATTTGGAAATATACGTATATTAAACACATCTGCGAAGCAGAATCATCAAATGTCACAATTTTATACAAAATTCCTAAAATTAGTCATTATAGTGAACTTATTTTGGTTTTTATTGCATTAAGAAGAAAATTAATAAATATTGAATACCTAAAATTTTATGGTATAAAATTATTATTCTTTTTATTTTATTCTTTTTATTTAGTTATTTTTCTTTACAAATATTATTTTAAAAATTTAATTCCGCTCTGAAAGAATTGAGAGAATTTAGATGTTCGTAGCACTTCTAAATATCATAGTTGAAAATCTCACATGTATTATGTGTGCAATGAAAAAAATTTTGTTCATTCGTTATACAGGATTTTTCTTCTTTTGTTTTATATATTTGTTAAATAGAACGTTTTGTTCGTTTGTTTTGTATATTATTTAAACATATTTTGAGAAAAAGAAAAAAATCATATGTTTTTTATACTAGCTTGGCAAACATGTTTATTTAAATATCTGTTTCAAATAATTAAAAAATGATCCCACATAGATGTATAAGTTGTAGATACAGAGTTTTAAAAATAAGGTAAAATAATGTATGAATTGTTAATAAAATTAAAAAAAATTCACTTCAAATATTTTTTTTTAATTTAAAGTTTATTATTTTTATTTAATGATATTATTAAAAATGATTTTTTAAAATTATAGTATTATGTTTCTGAAATATAAATATTTAATTAGAAAAACTGAAAATAAAAATTTACGTTTTGAATAATTAAAAAATATTGAATTGAAAAAAAAAATCAAAATTTTTATTAATTACAAATTTATAATTTAAATTTTTGTTGAATTTTGTTATTAAATAAAGGATATTAAAATAAATGAACTTTCTTATGTTTTATATTTCAAGTTAGTAAACAATTATTAATTAATTTTGCTAAAATGCATTCAATAACAGATAAATTTATTATTCCCTATTTTAATTTATTTGTGTTGATTATAAATAACCTTTTTTTAAAAAAAATAATTTTCTGTTTTTCAACTTTTTTTTTTATTTTATTTTGGGTATTAATGCCGTTACAAAACTTTTATTATTTGATATAGAAACTTGTATTCAATAAAAATAAATTTAAAATTCTGTCAATATATATTTCATTTCCTAATTGCTGAAAACTACATAGCGACCTTTGAGCCTCATTAAAAAATATACATCCCAGGTTCGCCAGGTTCGAAGAATAGCATTGAAAAGTCAATGTCCTGACTAAGTTTCATTCTATGTAATCGGATATTGACTATCCCTGAATCGTTAGACGGACGGATGGAACTTCTTTTTAATATTTTGAGTCGAACTTGAATTTTCATTATTCTTTGCTTTGGTGTTATAAATCAGTATGATAAAGGTCATTGTCCTCCAATAGTTTTTTTTTTCATGTTAAAAATTCACGATCATGCGATACTTTTGAAAATAAATGTAAATATTACTTAAAATAAATGTAAATTTATTTGAAATCAATATATCAAATAGATTAATTTTTGGAAATAAAAATATTTTAAAATATTAGTTTAATGAATACTAAATGATTTTTCTTCAATTAACACATGGAAAATGACACAATATAACATCTATAATTCATGTACTGTACGTGCTGTTTTATTTCCTGGTTTTTTGAGAATTTCATTAATTTTTTAATAATTGATGATTTTTTTTCAATATTTTATTCAATAATTTATTTCAAATTTTATTCAATATTCATATCGCAAATTATTGCGATTGGTTACAGATATTATTTTTAGTAAAAAAAGATTTTAAAAAAATTTATTAGTTTTAAATTTTGACACATCTGAATTCATATAACTATTATTTTTCATTAAAAATAAATAAGAAATATTTCTTTGCTTTAACTTAACTGTTTATATTCTATAATTTTATTCTTATTTTATTTGTGACTTTTCAAAAAAGGGAAATGTCATTTAGACTCATGAAGATTTCTAAATTATCATTTGGGATTAAAATATGTATGTCCATATTTTTTATATGCAGTCAACATGAGAAAGAAATGTAACAATTTTTTTATTTTTCAAGCTAGATTGGTTGAAATATTTAATCAGTCAATCAGGACTCAATATTCTACTTTTCATATGTTATATAGCAGAGTTTTGAATTTTTTCTTAAAGAAATAATTATATTTATATATATGACTTTTACGGGCATGAATAGAAATTCTAAGCTTCGAATTATTCACTTTTGATCAAATTCATGCTTCATATTACAATATTTAACTGGTTATTTCATTTTTATTTGATTTGAGAGTTTAAATTTTTAAATTAAATATCAAAAACTGAGAATATTTCATTAATAATAAAATTAATGTTCCTAAAAATATATATACTTTTCAATGAAAATCAATTATGTCGTAGTTATACCAGAATATATATACTAAGTGAAAATTTTTACAACTTATTTGAAGATTCAGTGTTTTTTCTCTTTCCATAAAGATGTGATGCCAAGGTTCTATGTAGGTCATCCAATCATGACACTTGTAAGTAAGCCACGCCTTGTCAAAAGTGCAAACAGCTGCACGTCAGAAGTAGGAAATTTCAGATGACATCCGCTGCTGAAAAAGTTGTGTGAATGATCACCTGACTTTGTTCAGTTCTCGAAAAATTAACAAATTTTTGGGAAAAATACACTTTAGAAAAGCGCGCGTGCATCAAAATTATGTATGATTCAGTTATTTCATAGAATTATTTCATGAAATAACTGACCAAATCAACTAAATTGTGTTAGAAATTAATTTCACTCTTTTGTTATTTTAGGTGATAACGAATTATTTTATAAAATGATTAGTGTGAAAAAAAGTGTAAAAGAAAAAAAAACTATTAAAAAGCATTAAAGTGTAAAAGAAACTATTAAACTGAATAAATTAGCACACAAAATCTTTATTTAATCAAAGGCATAATAAAATTGTTTGTTACTAATAGGGACCACTTTCCTGACGTTAATAAGTACATAGAAATAATTACATAGAACAATCATTTAAATTTGTAGTTAATTAATAATATTCTTTAATTATAAGTGGTAATTGGCTATTCTATAAGATTATATAATAAATGTCAGTTATGGTGCAAAATAAACAATTTAATTAAATTAAACAGCATACGAAATATTTTTCATACCAAGACACAATAAAATAATTTGTTGTTGGACAAAAGAAGGTTTTTTCCTCACTGCTTGTATTTCAAAAAATATTAATTCTAAAAGAATTGTACCTTTTGTTTATACACCACTTTTTACATGAACATTTATTAAATTACAATATTTTGAATTCAGAGTTTTTATTAAAACCTTCCTGTTTCTCTTAATGTTACTATTAATTTGAAAATTCTGATTGAGGCTTATCAGTTATTTTACACTTTTATATAATGTAGATCGATTATTTTATAAAATGATTAGTTAATCCAAGAATAAATACAAATTTTAGGATTTAACAGACTTGATTCATTATTTCTTGAAATTGTTCAACATTTTGCGAAATAACGAGAACATTTACGTAGAAACCAAATATTTATTCTCGAATTTAATTTAATTTTTGTGGACATTTTTTCAACCGAAATATTCAAAATCCAATATTAATTTTTTCAAAATAGTCTATTCAAAATAAACTATATGCCCTTAGACCGCCAAAAGAATCTTTATTTAAATTTGTTACTGGTGTTGTTTTTCTTGATGAAAAAGATTAAATCCATCACTGAACAGATAAACACAGCATTGAGATGGTGACTGAAAACCGTATTCAATTTTATAGGGCCTGCGCGGTCTATAGTTGATCTCGGAGTATTTTAAAATTGAATTCGTTTGAATAGCCTTTGATTAGTTGAAGTATTGCATTTTCATTAACGGTGATAAAGCAACGGTTGCATTTTCAGTAACGGTGATATATCAACTTATTAACCCATATAACAGTGAGTTAATTAGTTGTCTGCAACGGATTGGTTTCTTTCTGAATTATAGCGTAAGAATTTTTAATTGCGGCATATTTCCCCATTTATTTTCTTTGGTACTTAAATAGATGAAAGTTTACATTATTTTTTTGAATATCATTTTATTAAAGTCAATCTCCAATCATATCTCATGTTATAAAATTTAAATAAATTCATCGGCATTTGCTATTACAAAATCATTTCTGATTTTTAGTTTTAATCTATAAAAAGCTACATTCAGCTTCTAAAAAAAGGAAATATCTAATTTTTTCTACTACTTCAGAGCTTAATAAAAATTCCGGAACAAATTTCTGTTTTAAAAGTGAGTTTTCTCATGGTTTGCTAGGGGTATTTTAAAATTGAATTTGTTTAAAGAAAATATAATCCTGGATTAGTTGGAAGGTTGCATTTTCAATACAGTTCAAAAAGAAAGAAAACGTCGTGAAATTTCGTTCAAAAGAATTGGTCTATAAAGAATATCGTGTGTCATAAAATATCTTGAATACTTCTAAAAGGATTTATCCACAGCTGTACAAATGGATTCAATAAGTTAAGAGATGAATCTATGATTTTGATTTCAATGAGATATTTTGTCTGATTGATTGTCAGATCGTGGGTAAGTCAAATATCATCAAAAGTTAAATGGGTGGGAGATAAAACTAAAGAATCTATAGTAAAAAAAAATGAAAAACTGAAAGAATTTATCTGTATAAAATAGTATTAGAGCTTTACTCATTCTGGTGATTATAACACACATGGCTTAAAATGATTATATTTTTGAGAGAGAGGTATTTTGAGTTATTTCTTCTGGTCCAAGTGAAATTTGATGGCTGTAAATATTGTGTAGTGTGATTTTATTATATTGCTACAAATCTATATAATTTATGCTTCTCAGAAAGGTTAGTTCAATCACTGAAAAGACTGTTTTATGAGAAGCTCTGTTGGATGCTGATCGGATGGCAAATCAGTGATATTAGAGATTGGCTACAAAATTGGCGACAAAATAGATAATACTGGAAACCTAGAATTTTAGTGATTAAGCTGAGACATGCCTGATTGTTCCAGACCCTTCTCTACCTGCTCTTTAAGAATTATAAAAGGCCGGCAGTCTCAAGCTGAAGTCAGTTATGATGAGAGTCGTAATCGTGGAAAGTATCAACGGCGAATAGCTGAATCAGTCCATCGAAGAGCAAGCGTTGTGTGGAGCTCAAGCGATTGCTGCAGCGAGCTGTGTGCGAAGTCCTTGTGTTTATTGTAGAAGTAGCATCGCATCGAGTGAGGTATAGCCAGTCATGTAGTAGTAAGTCAGCAGTTCGATACAGTTAAAGTGAGGAAGCAGTGGAGAACAGTAGCCGTTTGGAGATACCATAGAATGAAGCTACGAAGATTCCCTCCTCTTGCTGAATTCTGTATGGCCGCTTTATGTGCTATGGTTGTTATCAACGCCGATTACTATTTGTGGACTAATTTTTGTTGTAGGTTGCTGCTGTATGTTGCCTATGCTCTTTTTGGTTGTATATTTGGTGTCTGAGTATCATGTCTTTGTATTTAATAAAAGTTTTCATTCGTTATTAATGTCTGCTGATTATTTTCACATAACACAGCTTCAGCAAGCTAACCCGATGAATTTATGGGCTTAGTGAAATTGAAATTCCGTAACAATATGCATTCTATATGTATCTTTAAGCACATGGGAATATCATACTGTTTTGAGATTAGTTTTAATTTAGTTATAGTAACTTCCCGTTTTAAAACAACATCGCAGCTATTCTGGCTATGACTTCATAATTCTGAATCGTGGTCAGATGAAGAAGATGACAATTAAGCTGGCAACCCCATCTCCAAAATTCTGCACCACACCAGCATAAGGTTATTTGACACCAAAGGATTTAACTTACACGATAGTTTATCTGTAGATCCGGTTCTCGAACCGATTCTCTCAAAGCCGAGACATTATCACCAGGTCACTGTGGCCTTTGGGATCAACAACTTTCTTCTACACAAAGAATATTTGTTTATACGAGCAGCAAAGGATGAGTATTTATTTATTTATTTATTTTTACCTTGCCCTGTTGATAGTTTTGTTTATAATTGATCTAATTTTCTATGATAAGTTTATGGTAAGACCAGAGTTGAAAGGCTCAAGGCTAAAATTCCGATTCCATGGAAGAATCGTCATGTAAACAGGTCGGATTTCAACAGGTATAAACGCCCTGAAATTCGAAGAAATGGTGCTGTCTCATTTGTCATCCTCTGACCATTGCTCAAAATTACGTGGCCTGTCCCAAAATAGTTCTTTTGTTGCTTCATAATTGGCGTAAATATAATTCCATTTTACTCCAATAATATTATTATATCTCTACAAATAATAAAAGCAAATAAATACTGTTGTGTCTCTTTTTGATGCTCTACAAGATAGATAGTTGAACAGAAATTTGTCAAATGTGATACAAATATGTTTTGAGAGAAGAAAATGTATTTTTGAAATTTCAATTAAGTAACGTTTTGGAATTTCCTGTTTTAACGTCGGAAAACAATATTGCGCAAAAACTTTTTTCACCTTAAAATTAAAGGGAAAAATGTCTTTCCAATGATACCAACATATTTATACAATTTGACTTTAATATAAACACATTTTTGAAATAAATTTTAAACATTATTCACAATAATTCTTTTTATTATTCAAAATGAAAGTCGATCCGGTTTTATCTATCAATCAAACATCTGAACAGCGTGTTTTTTAGAAATATGGTATGTAAACAGATTTTGTGAAGAGATTAAAATGAAAATTATCATTTTAAAAATGTCAATTTAGTTTTTAAAATAATGCATCTCTGATTTAACAAACTGTTAAAATTTAATTCTTAAATACAATTTGTGGTATTATCTATTATTATTCAAGAAAAATTAATACTGCAAGCTGTGTTTCAGTTTCATTACTTTACTATTCAAATTCCTGTTTTCCCACTTCATTATTTGAAATTAAAATATTAGGCTTCTTTTATTAGATCTTTTCTCCAACGAGAAAAAAAACAATTAAAAATGTTCCAAATTTTCCGTTTTCAAAATTTTGTTTGTCTAATGACATATTTCCTCTTTAGTTGCAATTTTATATCTGCCGTTTGATTTATTGCAAGATAGATTTTCTAAAGATAGATAATTTTATTTACGTTTTAAATTTACATTAAATATATTTTTAAAATTAATTCAATAATGTTTAAATTATTGTAATTTAGTTTTGAGACTGCCTAATCTAAACAATAAAATAATTTTTAAAAAATTTATTTCTGATTTTTTAGGCGATTCATTCAAACTCTCACTTTTTACAATGTTGATTTCAAGAGAATAAATCATTAATTAACTTTTGAATTATTAACTTAATTTATTAAATAAAATCTTTTAAAGTATTTTCATATTCTTTCTACATCAAAATCAACTTCAAATAATGTTTTTTTTTATGTCATACTTTTTCCTTATGTATTTTCTAATTATCTCTGGTCTTATATAATTTGTGCTTTCATTTCACGAAAAATTAAGTTATAAATTAAATATTGATGGACTAAAGTAGTATTGGTATGAGAAATTTAGACTTAACTTATTATTAATCCTTTATTTACCGAATCATGTTGCCACCCATTTTTCAACTTCATTTTTGCACCAGTTGTTCAGTTTCCATTCCAGAATAATCCCAGGGAACCCAAGAAAAAATGTAATGAACAGAAATATCTTAATTTAATTAATTAAATATTTTAATTCCTACTTTTAGCTTATATTAATTTCATATTATTTGGATTACATTCTCCATGTCGTTTAGAACATTCTCCATGTTTTTATTAGACTGTAAAAACCCATCATAATTAAAATTGGCTTCATTCACTTTACGTTATTCATAACAAAATTAATCTATAAATAATTAGTACATTATTTGATTTTCAGCTTATAAGCAAAAAAATTGGCATGAGATCGATTTTTTATACTGCTATTTGCGAATTTTATAGGCCATTCAATATCTATGTCGAGGTTTACTTAGGCAGATTTTTTTTCATATCTTGTTTGATTTCAATTTTAATATCTTGATCACGATTTGAAATTATTTGAAATTTTTTGTTTTGAAATACTTTTTGATTGAGTAAGAACTCGTTTCATTTTACAAATGATGTTTCTGATTTGCTTCTTTTTTTGCAGAACTTCGGCAAACAGCGGAAGATCAGCGATTCCACCGAGTTTAAGCAGCTTACCAAGCAGGATGCCAAGAACGAACTTGCCAAAGAGCTCGAGAAAATTCTCAACACAGCGCCATCTACTGTTGAGAAGCAGGTACTTGTTCAAAACTAATTTTTTTTTTCTTTTTCTGATTTAAAGCTCGCATTTTAACAACATTATACTTTCCCTCTATTAACTCATGGTAAAGATTGTGGAAATTTTGTAGCAATGTGAACAGGGAATTAAAAGTTAATGAAGCCATTTAAGGTTGTTTTTATTATCGCAACCCTGTTAGTGCAAGTAATCAAAGTTAAAGTGAATATCAAATTTTCATTGTCCAACGTTTGAGCTTGGTTATTATAAAACGCAAATAATGTTAATAAAAGGATTACCAAATTTCATAATACTAATCAGAAATATGTGAATATCCAAATTCTATCTACATGTGTATCTAATACATTTTGAATTAATATATTCAAAGTCTAATGATAATTCATTTCCACGAGATATAATAAAGGGAAAAAACAAGAACGCTGAAAAGAAAGTGTTGAGCATGCTTTATAAAAATACAGCAACAATAATTATAAATATATTACCAAATGTTGATTAAACACACTCGAATGGTGAAAAGGTAATTGAAAAACGTTTACCAAATTAGAGGAATATTAGCTGTGGAAATGTTCGAAAATCAAATCTCTTATTTGTGAGAGAAATTGCCCACCGGAAAGCCTTATTAAGTCTTCTAGTACTTACATCGTGACCATTAATAATTTTTAAAATTATCAGATTTGTAAAAGAACAGTATTAAAAAATTCATTTGTGATGAGACACTTCCAGTCAAAACTTCTGAACATTCTTTTTTTCGGGTCGGGTCGGTCTAATGCCACTTGGTCATACCAGGCCGAATGAGAGTATCTCCTTCGAATGAAGGCAGAAGTGTGCGCCTTTCGTTGTGAACGAGTACCGTTCAGGGGAGAGGACGACTTTGCTCGAACACAACCCTTTTGAGGGGGTGGTCGAACTCATTCATCTATCCGCAAGTCCCGAGAGAGATCCCGATCAGAGAACTGATTCAGTACCCCCAGAGGACATGGGAACTTGGAAGACTTTGCAGTCCTCGCCTATTGAACGTGCCCCAACTTCCATGAGCCAAGACGGCGGTCTTTGGCTAAGACGAGGACAGAACTCGTTATCTTTCAGTTACGAGAGTGGAGGCTCTACCATCCAGGCTATCGCCCCCCCTTTTTTTTTGATGCGTTTTAACAGATAAATTTGTGGCAAGGTAGAGATTGTAAAGATTTTGACATAGGAATAGATCCATGTTAGAACAGAATATTGTGTGATATTTCCACATGTTGTCAGATATTTCGAATGCCGCTCCATGTTGTAAAGACATTGTAATATCGGTGTTGGCATTTTCTGCTAATAGATGGGTGATGCAAAACTCTTGCTGCGATACTCCACCACATCTGCGCATAGCTGTTGGGTTCAAGTTAAATTGCATGGAGTACTTAAGGAAAGGATTATTCTCAAATTGAATATTGCAATGAAATTCTTGGTCAATGATAGAAAATTTGCCTGAGTCAGCAAGACAAATGTCTATATTGTTACGTTGGTAGTTCATCATAAGTCAGCTGTTTCGATTGTTGACTTATTGCTGATTGTATAAAGTCAGAATGGAAAAAAAATATCATTTTTGTTATAATTTCAAACGCTACACTGCATTTATATACATATTTTTTTTTATGTTTCCCTTAATAATGGTTTGGCCAGAATTTAATTTTGCTCCGAATAATCTTGTCTTTGATTCTGATTACTACGGTCCATAAATTTGAAAGAGTAAATTCTTTCACTTCTTTTATTTCATAATTACTTTATTTTCTGTTCTTTGCCATGGGTAGTACATGAACGTATTTGGAGAATTGAAGTTGTATTTAATTTACAAATTCATATAGTAACTTTTTGGATAATATGTTGCACAGTTTAGAGACAGACATCTAAACAGAGAAAGTAATGATACCATCCAATAGTTAACATTGACTCATTTATTTCATAATTTTTTCCACATAATTTGTGGTCCGTGGTGACCTGGTAGTAAGGTCTCGGTTTCGGAACCTTAGGGTTTAAGATTCGAGACTGGATTCTAGCGAAGAACCGTCGTGTGAAGGAGTGTCTTGCACGTTAAGTCTGTCAGGCCAAACGTCCTCCCGCTGGTGTGTTGTGGAGAGGGGGATGCCAGTTCAGGTGTCGTCCTCGTTATCTGACAGTGGTTCAAAATGACAAGGTCCGTCCCCAAATAGCCTTAGTGTTGCTTTACAACGCGACAGTAATATAACGAATAAAGAATCCAAATAATTTGTCCCTCCTAGTTCTAATTTTACTCATTTATTTCGCAATTTATATTGCAGTGCTTAAAATATGAAGTTCATTACTAGGAGTGTACTTCTTGGATCTTTTCATACATTTTTACAATGTAATGCATTTAATTTTTAACTTCATAGTATAACTGATAAAATTGGAATCGAAGTTTGTACATTACAAATTTCTTTAACATAGTTTATTCCATTTTTGATGTATCGAGCTCAAACAAAGTGAAATTAGGACGAATTTGGCGTATTGAATTCAGATCTTTAGTATTAGATGATTAAATTCGTGTGCCAAATTTTTCGCTTACTGTATATTTTGGCTTCCGTGTTTCCATACAAGTTAACAGACAGGTTTTACACTTCACAAATAACGGACTTTATATTAAGGAAATGAGAAAGCTGCCTTGTAAATCGTTAGGATGAATGAAGCAAGTAGATTAAAAAACTTTATTTTCCTAGCTTTTAAATAAATGAAATTCTATGAATCATAAAATATTTGAAAAATTTTAATATTTTATTATATTATATAAAATATGATTTTTATATACATGATTAAGGTTCATGTAGGTATTAGAATGTTTATAAAACCGAACATTTGCATCATTAATATTATGTTCAAAAGTAGGAGCTGGGTAATCTGGAATCAGATGGATAAAAAAAATAATACATATTCTCGAAGCTGAAAGAATAAAAAAGGATTAATTTAAATAAATCATTAAAATTTCAAAAATACGCTGAAAGGTGACTCTAAGCTTACAGCTTTATTTAAAGAAAGTTCTCATAATTTTCGTTGTCACAAAGTGCCTAAATATGCCTCTGCATTTCATTCAAAATTTGAACACACTCTAATAGAAATACAAATATAACTCCGATTTTCTAGTTTCCTCCCTGTTTTGAATTATTTTGTTTCCAAACAGAAATATGTAATTTATTTTTCATTTATTTATGCAGTTCATTATTATTAAATCAAAAATGTATCAGCAACTAGAACTTCAATTGACTTATGATTATAATACTTTTCTTTGTATACTAAAATGTAAAAATTCTAAGAATTGACTTGTTAAGGTATGTTTCTACCGATTGAGAAATAAACGAAGAAATAGAATTAATTGAAAGAATCGCAGCATTTTCAGAAAATTGAGAAATTTAAGCGCATTAAAGCCTATTTCAAATCCACTGTTAAAGTGATAAACTATTGCATCATTTTTTGTGAAGTTTTATATACATGTTTTACTTAGAATAAATCACGCAAAGAAACTGGTAATGAATTCACTCATTCTTTTTTCACCCATATCCTGTTTCAGTCAACAGACAGAAAACCCGGAGGTAGTTTAAAAACAATTTGCATAATTTAACTTTCAAAAAATGTATTTCAACAATAGGAGGCTTGAACTAGAATTCTAAAGGCTAACTTGATTCGCCCTTATTTAATTGCAAAGTTTTTTCAGTTCATAGACTTTAGAAGCCCAATTTTATTTATGTATTTTACCATGAGTGAATTACTGTTGTAATGTCATAGGATATTCCAAATTCTTTACTGGATGGAGGAAGCAAATAAATTAAGTGATTACATGTATTTTAATCAGTGACATCTATTGGTAAACACGTGAAGTATTCATAAACGGCAATGGTTTTGGGTTTTACAAATGTATTATAGTTTTATTGTAATAATTTTGAAAGTTTTCCATGTAGTATTGTTGAGTTATTCAGATATACGTATAAAAACCTGTCATAGAACGCTCCAAATTGCATTTTAAAATGGAACAAACTATTTAATAGCTCACATAATGAATAACATAGTTTATTCTATTTCAAAAACGGAATAAACTATTCTAAAGAAATTTGTATTGTACAAATGCTTTTTTTTTGTTTGATTGGAAGAAATTTGATGCCGAAACCCACTAGACATTTGTTATTTCTTCATTCAACACATCGACGGACCATATGAATACTCCTCATAATGCATACATGGGTTAAGGATCTCTAAAATAATACTCCTCAAATAAAATCGCACCAATTTAAAAACAACCAGATTTATTAAAAAACACAAGTATAAATTGATAGAACAGCACAGTAATAAATATATATACAGCTCGCGACACGTAATTGCATTGAGTCACGAGATTGAGCGAGATGGAGAAATGCGCGTGAACAACATTTTTAGAAACTTATGGTGATACTGCTACGTCATATTCCATTTACCGGTTTTAGTTTCAACAATTTAAGAGCGGTGATTTCGATGTCAATGACAAAGAACAGTTTAGAGGATCAGAAAAAAAAAAAAGGAAGACGGTAATTTGCAAGACTTATTGCATAAAAATGGGAAAAAGTTGTAAAAAATGAACGGAAATAATTTTATTGATATATATTGATTAATTCTTGACAATAAATACCTTTTTAAAATTAAAAAAATGATAAAAATACGTACCAATAATATTAAATATATACTTTTTGTCAGAATTTGGATAATGATAAATTTGTGAGTAAGGCATTTGGATAATTAATTGCTTTAAAACCCGTCAAATCCTTTTATATTTTAACCATTCTCTGGTTAAAAAAACTATCATTTTCTAAATCTTACATGCCCCAATAAGTGATTGTGAGCACTGTAATTTTATGCAATAGATATAAATTTAGCACTAAAGCTGTGTCTTTTAAATACATCTTCATTAATCATTCACATTCTTCACTCAACAGTTTTCCAGTCGGGCATCCGATCAGTTAAGGTATCCGACTACGTTAGAAACATTGATTATAGACCATATAGGCGGATTTTTTTTTCTCGTTTCTTGAAGTTTAGATTTTTGTCTTTAAAGAACAATTAATATTTTTTAGGGAAAAGAAGGTCTTACCTATCACCCAGGGTCACATATTTTTTAAATGAAATTTGTGTTTCATTTCAATTTTCTTAAAACTTTCATTTTCATAAAAATTCTGCACCGTTAAAATGATATCTCAAATATATTGTATTGAGATAAGAATCAGCGTGTGTTTTAAATAATATGGGCAATGAAATGAACCAAAACTTTCATTTTTGGTGAAATATCTTTTGATTTATAGTTGTTTTTAGGATAATTAAGTTAAGAATTGATGGAAAAAATGTATATATACGTATATTTTTACACATAACTTATTTACATCTTAAAATGTTTCTTAGATTTTGGTTCATTTCATTAATCCTTATATATTACAACTTGTGTACAAAGAAAAATAGGATTGCTGCATTACGGTTTTGTGTAGCGTGTGAACCGTTTTGGTTAAATGTCATTAAAATTTACCACAAATTTTCCTATTTCTCAAAATATATTATATTTTCAAACATATATATATATATTTGTATTTATGGTATTTTGTATTATAATTGACAATACATATAAAAATCGCAGTTTTTAAATAGTTTTTAAAAAATGAAATTTAAAAAATATTTTACTTCCTATATTATATTTTCAGTTTTTTTTTGTATTTAAAGTAAAAAATGTAGTTTTATGGTAAAATATCTAAAAATCATAGCTTTAAATTGTTTTCGAAATTTTTTTAAATAGTTTCAAATTTTTTTCCCTCTGTAGTCGGATACCATAAATAAATCAATTTTATTCATTCAATATAGAAAAAAGAACCATTTATAAGACAAACCGTACAATAAGTCAAACATCGGTTCTTATTCATTTGCTCACTTTTTCTTCATCATCCTTGGATTACTTCGCTGTCATGATTGCTATTGCAAAGTGGCGCAATCCAAGGATGGCTGACTGTTGAGTTTTCTCTTTTGCAGAGGACAGCGGAGGAATTCAAGGGTTTCCAGCGGCTCTTCTCGCAGTTCTTGCAGGGCACCAGCAGCACGGTGCAATGGGAGAAGGTCGAACCTCTGCCGGAGGGAGCGGTGAGTACAGGTGTTCGATTCTTTTACACAAGGGGCGGGCATTCAGTCGATCGCGATCGACCGGTTGGCCACCAAGACATTTTGGGATAACCACCTTTACTAAGACATAAGACACGCATACTAAAAGAAATCATTTGTTATATTGTGACGAAGATTGTGAAAACACACGTTTACTGAAGGAAAGTAGCAGTTTGCAACTTTGCAAGGTTGCCTACGACGAGTGGGTATCAGCTTTTAAACAAGAACAGAATATTCCAGAAACAATTAATTTGCATAACAAAAAAGTCTAGAATGTTAGAGAACATAAGGAAACAATTACGAAGGAAAGGAACTAAAAACCCATGCTTCGGATACAACAGCCATGGCGAGTATCGAACCCGCAAACTCTGGGTTTGGATCGCGGTCTTTGACCATTCGACCACTGAGCTCGTGGTAAACTGATTTTATGTGGCAATATTCATGTGTTACACCTAGAACCGGCGTCTATGAAGGGGCCCAAGTGCAAGGAACCATTTTGGAGCCCTAAATTTTTAGCAAAGTATTTAAAAAAATCTGAACGTTTGCACATACATTTAATGGTGCATGATTTTGTTTTTGCTTCTAATTATTTCAGGATAAATACAACTCTTCCCATTTCTTTTTCTATACTTAGTACAGCAAAAGCGTTTAATCACTATACCCATATGCTGGACCGAAGATAATAATTTATTTCATTTTAATTTGCTGAAAGAGGGTTCAGCGTTTGTTAGATTTTAGTAACTAGCAATGTAAGAGACTAAAAAAATATTACTTGAGATACAGACAAAAGTAGATAGCTGATGATTTGCAAGTCCATTTGAACCTAGTCTCAGCCTCGACTTCTGGGCGCCGGGCAGGCCACTCTACCTTAACATGTCTGATGGGGATTTCCTTATTCATAAATGAACTTTTTCACCTCTTTATAGATATCACTGCGATATTTGCCTAATAAAGGAGTCAGTTGATGCTCAGCCAGCCACATGGAAACAAGTTTGTAGACTTTTAATAAGTGTAACATTATGAATGTTCAGGAAACTCTTTTAGTTCTTAATCACGGTGAGGGCCCCCTCAGTCGCGGGGCCCCGGGTGCATAGCACCCGTTACACCCCTCCCAGATGGCCTACCTGATTACACATTAGGCAATGTTGATGCGGAAAAAATAATTGAAAATATAAAGTATATATTCTCATGAATAATTGAAAATATAAAGTATATGTTTTCTTGAATAATTGAAAATATAAAGTATGTACTTTCTTGAATAATTGAAAATATAAAGTATATATTCTATTGAATAATTGAAAATATAAAGTATATATTCTATTGAATAATTGAAAATATAAAGTATATATTCTCTTTATCTCATGAAGAAAACAAAGTTTTTCACCTCCAAACTGAAAAATTCTAAAAACACATAATTCAGAATCTAAAAATAACTTTTAGAAACTAATGGATGAAGTTAAGTATCCTATTTTTAAAAAAATGTACATAATTTAACATCGTTCTTTTTCTCTACTTAACTGTGGAAATCTGCATTTTCAACGATGAATATAATTAAGACAACGTATCGTCCCCGTCTCACAGACGATCACTTAGAATCCAGTGTAAGATTAGCAGTTAATAATTGTATACCGAGATATTGACGGTGAGTAAGTAGACGAAGTCTTTTATTAACTATAATTACGAGAACTAAGATTAGATGAAAATGTTTTTTACGATGTACTTTGAATTGTTTGATATTAAATACACCATTTGATAGTATTATATTTGTGCCTATCAGTTACAAAAAAAAAACACCCTCTCCCATTTTTTTCTGTATTGTCTTAGGAAACGTTCGACACGTATTAACGAAACTGATATTCTATCGAATACTGGCTCGAAATGTTACAAACTGCTTATTTTAGTTGAAAAATATAATAGTATTCGCTTGCTTTCTAATGAGGTGTTTTCATCATTTTAGCACATAATTATGCTTGTAATTTTCAAATAATAGATATAGGCTTTAAAATGTTTTTCAATTTCTAAAGTCTCTACTATTTTCAAATAATTGAATAATTCCTAGCGGTAATTACAGCCTTTTTATAACATCTATTATGGGTATCCGTATATAAATATTTCATTTTCTTTATATTTTATAACAGATATTTCAATAAAATCCAAATTTATAAAAATATTTTGGACCATTTTGTTTGATATAAATTTAAATTGTTATTTTAAGTACAATATTTATTTGTTTTTCTTTATTTTCAGTGAACTTTTTATTTAATTTAACATTTTAATGCTATTTCAGGAATAAATATATGCTAGTTGTATATATTTAGTTGAATTGTACATATTTAGTTATATATATATATTTATTCCCGAAAAGCTAGTTGCTAGTTGTATATATAAATATATGCTTGTAGAAGAGTTAGAATTTGGATTTTAAAACATAAAATTGAATTAATGCCATTAAAATCGATGAATTAATACATTTAAACATATTTTAATCCGAGTCATCCCTTTATATTTAACATATTTAAACCCACATATTTTAAACCCCCTTTACTTTTAAACCCATTAAAATAAGGGAGTATTGAATATCTACAACTCTATAAATATATTTTTAATAAAATGCAGTCGACTGGAATAAATTGGAGGCAAGTAAATAAAATGAAATTTCTGTAGGCATCATAAAGGAAGTTTTATTGCATTTTGCATAATTCGTATTCAAATTTAATGTTTGAAATGGAAATGGAAAATATTGTTTGCATTAAAATGCTTTATAACAAAGCAGAATTTCCATTTTTTAACACTGCAAAATATAAATGCAACGATTCTCGTAGTTTGAATCTTCCTTGAAATAAAAATTTTTCGTGATAACTATTAAAAAAAAATGAAAATACGAAAATAAAACCGCTTTAGGGAATTAAGTAACAAAACAAGTTTAAACTATATAAAAAAACCAATTGTATGCAGTTAATTGTAATTCCCATTAGTTTATTGAAATCATTTTGAGGCATATTATTTTTATTTGAAAATACCACACACACACACACACACACACACACACACACACACACACACACACACGCACGCACGCGCGCGCACGCACGCACGCACGCACGCACACACAATGACAATTTCTTGTTCCAGGTGTTATTTATTTATTTATTATTATTTTTTTAATATCAACATTTTTCACTGAAAAAAGGTTGAAATTCCTTATTCGTTTAACAGGTGATTGGTTACAAAAGTCTGACAAGTCCTGATACGAAAAAGATCCGGGACATGTTGAGCAAACTGGTTGTGGTGAAGTTGAACGGTGGTCTGGGAACCACAATGGGCTGCACTGGGCCCAAATCCATCATCCCGGTCCGAAATGAACTTACATTCCTCGATCTCACGGTGCAGCAGATAGAGGTAGGATTAAGAAAGCTTTATGGATTTCAGTCTCAAATACAATATTCATTCATAAAGAGATATCTTCAAACTGGACATAAATAAATAAATAGAAACAGTCAAAACTTTTGTTTTTAATTTTCCTTTTATTCGGCAGAGGGCAGCACGACCATACAAAAACTTCTGTTTCTTTACTGTAAAACGAACTGAACTTTCGCGTATTTACCCAACAATAAAATGAAATATAGTGTTATATCAGAAATAATGTTAGTAAAAAAAATTCAAATATCTAGTAAATTTTGTAATGTCGAGCTTTATGCAAACGATTATAATGGATATTATCAAAATACTAAGCTCTCTTAACATGTTCATCCTTCTTTCAAACGCGTTTTTATCTTCTAATTGTTTATATTTTTGTGATAAAAATAGCATACCAGAATTAATAAATAAAAGAACTAAAGAAAAGTTTTTCTTTTCTTTTCTGATTTAATGCCACTGTGACTGACAGTGGCCATTCTTAAATTTTTTTGTTTGTTTGTGGCCTTGAGAACTTTAGATGGACTTTTTCGTCCATCTGCAGTAAATTCTCTATTAACTATAGATAATGTCTGTAATAACTAAAAGGCGGCAGTAAATTTCTGTAATAACTATAGATTAATAACTTTTGATTATCCGAGAAAATGAATGGTATGACAAATGTGCGGATAAGCGAATTATAAGAATAATCCGCAAATTGAATGAAAAGTAACATACGGAAATGTTTTTTAAATTATATTAATTCCATTAGGACCTTTACATACAATTATGATTAAATATGAATTGTAACGTATTGTATTTACAGTATTATTGGTTTACTTCTTCCTAAAAAAACTTTTTTTGTATTAATCTAAATCAATTTGCTATTGAGATTTAACAATATTGTGGAGTTAAAACTCAAGGGTAATCGAGGGTTTATTGTATAGAATTGATGAAAAACCAAAATTATTTGCTTGATAAAAAATTATTTATAATTGTCAAATAATTTAAATAAGAATGATTCATAAATGCTTATATTTACTGTTGAAATTCATTTCAATATTGTGTTTATACGAAAGATATACTAAGCAAAAGAGAATGATTAGCAACTTTCGTAAATATAAAATTATGGAATAAGGATGATTATTGCTTTGTTTATTGCAGAAGTTCACTTTAATATGGTTTTTATAAGAAAGATTTGAGTAGAACAGGATAATGACTGGCAACTTTTCTAGTTTCTTTTTGTTCAGGAAAAAAAATTATTTCTCAAAAAATGAAATAGTAAGAAACTGTTACAGCTATTTAAATTATATTGCAATTAATGATTATGATCTGATAGTGTTTCTGATTTTTTTGTTATTAAAAAGCTATTTGATTACACAAAACAACTTATTCCTTACTTAGTCCTTTATTTTCATTTATAATATGATTCAAGAGATACGAAATGAGCATTAGCCATTCCATTATCGTTCTGAAACTTTGCAAATGGAATGACTTCATCACTAATGAATTGATAGGTTTCAGTTCCTTATGCGTTTTGAGCATTTTGTTGATATAAATTGACTTTCTAGTGTCTCACAGGGAGGAATGACATGAAATAAATCCTGGAGAATACAATGAACAGTCCGTACTCTCATTCATTGATAGCATGTCAACATGGAATGAAGTGGTGTCAAACTTCTCATATATGTGGGAGTGAATTTGTTTATCCTAAGAATGAATTCACTTCAAAACGATGTCAAAGGATTAAATATTATATTGCAGCAATGAAGCGAAACGTTGCTTATGACGCTGGACTCATAGCCAGGAGATCATGTGTTCGAATCCCAGTAGACAAAATTTGCTTTTTCTTGATTTCGTGTTCCAGAAGATTCTGGATCTTTCTTTCATTGACCAGATAAGTGCTCTGGACGTTTCTCACTGTCTCCAGAAAGGTATTCTGGAACTTTCCCTATTTGTATAAAAGCTGAAGATCTCTCAGTCACAGGGTTCTCGGCTCGGAGTTAAGTGAATAAATTGATTTCACTCTATGTCCTGTGTCTTCTTGAGTTCTATGTACGTGACAATATTATTTTATATCAAAATAATCGTTTGGGCACACCCTCATGCCACCACAGTACTACGGGGCACAACCGTTCAATGCCGAATTGTACTCCAGTTTTATTGAATTTTCATTAGAGTTACCCCTTGTCGTCTGCACCATCTAATCAGAAGCCTGGAGACTGTCACTACATACATAAAAGCAAAAACCTGAGAAACTAATAAAGCATGATTCTCTCTTGTATGAACAAGCTATTTCGGGTAAATCGATTTAAATAATCATTCTCTTACTGATTGATAGCATGTAGTCATTAATTTTGGATTTTAATCCTTTTGTGGAATGAAGCCGTTTAAGCTCATAATAATATATAAAGCATTGTATATGGGATATTTATTGTAACTTTAAATCATACAAGCAATAGCTGTTCAAAACGCGAAACTTACTTTTAAATTAACGAATTAAAAATCGGAAATTATGTAATTCTATCAATCAGACGTCACCGAAGGTACGGATTTGAAATTATTGTATGTTTTCTATTGAATATTCTTATAAATACGATTCCTTATTCAGTAACCTTATTATGCGGTAAATTGTCCTATGATTCCTGATATTTTTGTATGAATGCCTACATTTGATGTTGGAACGTTATTTTGTAATGAAATATGTTTCCTAACAAAAAAAAGTTATAATGCCATAATTTTTTGGCCTTTCTTTTTAATATACTGTGAAAATAACCCAAATCTTCTCCAACGCTTCATCAGAGAAAAACATGACTGATTTTCTAAATAATCTGCATATAAGTTGTATTTGTAAATAGGTTGTATATGTAAAAAATCTGCAATAAATGAGAATACTAAAACAAACAGTAATGAATAAAAATGATTTGATTTTTTTTCCCTTTCAGCATTTAAACAAAACTTACGACACAGACGTACCTTTAGTCTTGATGAACTCTTTTAACACAGATGAAGACACCCATAAAGTTCTGCCCAAATACAGGGGACTCAGGATAAAGATCTACACTTTCAACCAGAGCAGGTAATGATGTTTTTCTTTGATCTTTTGAATCTATGCACTCATATGTCTTGTGAAATGTGATCCTTAGTATTCTTGCTATCTTTCTCAGATATAAATAACCGGAATTGGGCTTCGGCACGTGGTGGCTTCTTCTGTTATAGTAGTATATACGAATTACATAAAAAATATTATACAGTAAAAGCTCCTTATTCGCGCTTCCTTCATTCGCGTTTTCACTATTCGCGGATTGAAAAAAAATGTGACCCAATTTCTATATTCGTGGCTAAAAATTTCTTTATTCACGGATCTAATAAGTACATACATAAAAATAATAAAAGGATCCCAATAGGTATCCAGCCCAATATCCTTTGTAAATGCCGTCAAATAGACTAATGAAAAAGTAAAATAGATCTCATTACAACTTTGCCTAAAGTATGTTGTTAATTGAAATCACCGAGGACTTTGACATAAGCCGCCTTCGCCGCGATCGGTGTTTTTGAGAATGTAAGCAAACAGAATAAAACCAACCTTATTACTCAATGAATAAAGTATATTTGCAGAATGAACGACTAAGAAATAAGGTAGAACTAACGATTAAGAAATGAAAATTGACTCACCTCACTCCGAAGATTCATTTGAATCTGACGCAAAGAAGGCAGATCTCAAAGACTATTTTATCTCTTTTAATGTAACGATTAAACACTGGAGCAAATTATATGAATACAGAAAGGACGACTCAATTGAATACTATAACCCACTGGAAACATGAATAGACAGGAAATAAATAAT
>JAPMOQ010020901.1:360319-409329 GCA_026543055.1 Argiope trifasciata
ATAAAATTGTCATGAGCTTTTCCTTGTTTCGTTTAGTGCCATTTTGTATTGTGCTCATCGCTTCTGCTTCTACTCTCTTTCTCTGTTTCGCGCACATTCCCATTTTCTTCTCTGTTCTTCGGGCGATAACGTCTTGCGACCTTACCCTTTATTGGTCAGACAGGAGGATCGGGAACGTGGCAGCCATTCGCACTAAGTTGTAACTTTTTGCTGGTGATAATTCGCCTAATGTGACAGTCTTTTTAATCACTTTCTAATAAACCTAAAAGAGAAAAAATGATGCTATAAAAGCGATAAATTGCCAATTTTCTTCCTGTGCATTCTGGTTGTAAAAAATTAAGAAAGAATCAACAAATTCAATGTAAACAACTATTACAACTTTTCTAACGGATGTTACTTACAGAGGAAAAATAATTTTTATCCTTAGTAAATAATATTCATGGCTAGTGATTAACTCCAGAATGAATTACTAATTATAATTTAATTTTATTATTTGAGTTGTAATTAATAAAGAATCCTCTTTAAAGGTTTAAATGAACGATTGATTGAATTCATTAATTGAATTAATTGTATTTTCAATTTCTTTGAATTGTAGTTAATAAAGGCTCATTTTTATAAATTTAAATTAATAATTCATTAAAATTTATTAGTTGAATATATTAAGTAAAATAAGTAGTTATTAATAAAGCATAGTATTCATATTAAATTATTCTCTATGAAAACTGATAAGCATTCGTATTTAATTTTTGAAGATCTTAGACATAAATACTTTGTGATGGAATAACTAGTAACTTAACGAGTAACCCATTCTTTTTTTTTCTTTCCTTTCTTTTTAGGTATCCAAGGTTGAACAAAGAGAGCCTTCTTCCCATAGGAAGAACTCTGAACAATCCTGACCCTGAATCGTAAGTTATCATTTACTTAATTCATGGGGTGAATTATCACTGATTCAAGCTGTTGCATAATTTTGTCATAGCTCATTGTTTTGATAGTTTAGTTGTTTGAAAAAAGACAGTGCGATGTGCGTCTTTGAAAAATTACGCGGCATCTTTCCCCATACAGAACACGTCAGTTACTCAAAAGAATCATTTTGAACTTATTATACATGTTTTGTATCAGTCAAAGGTTTGAAAGCTGTAGTAGTCTAAAATTTCTTAAAACATTAGATTCTTATATGAATTTATGTTTACTAAGTTTTAAACCTATGGGGCTAGTCTTTTGGAAGCTTTCTCACATATTCTGTCGTATAAATGTTTTTCCTTTTCTGGTTCTGGTGGTAAGGTCTCGGCTTCGAAACCAGAGGACTTCCGGTGCGAGTCCCTATTCCGCCGTAATGCAAGCAGGTCTGGTGCATGTTGAAACCGTCTGGGCCTAACATCCTTCTTCTGGTGTGGGGTGGAATTTTGAATTGAGAAGGGGTAGCAACGTCATCTGACGACGGCTCAAAATTGCGATTACCGTCTCAAAATAGTCTCAGCGCTGCTTTGAAATGGCTCGTTGATTTAACTAAACTAAAATCGGGACTTTTGGGCAAAGTCTTGAGCTACCTGAGAGCATAGCATTCGAGACTTGAGGGTTTTATAATATTGTAAAGAAAATGATATTTGTGTATTAATTGCATGCTATTGGCAGACAATCGTTACGAAATAGATAATTCGCGTTCGATCCTCGGTGACTAAACGCTGTTACATAACTAATGTACAAATATTAGTAAACTGAATATGTATATTGTGTCAACTAAAAATATATATACAACCTATTGCTGCGAAAATTTAACACAGAATTGCCACTGTAATCATAAAATCATATATCAATTTTCATTTATTTACGTCCTTGTATTTTTTGAGCTATATGCATTCGAAAGTAAAGACAAAACCCTTTGACTGATTTTTAAAAAAATTGATAAGGATCGGCATATTAGATCTAAAATTATAAAATAATAAAAATATATATATAAGTTGGTACATTTTGAATTATCACATTTATTAGCGTTAAAAATGGACCAATAGGTGAAACCTTTATCGATATCAAAGAGACCACAGACCAGATCATATGAGACCACAGTGAGAATACATATTATGTAAACCAATTTCAATATTCTTACCGAAACTTTTCCGCAAAATCTCTAATCTAATACTATAATACGAGGAATGGTTGTCAAGTCGAAAATAGTCCCAGAATCAATAAACTCCGGTAAACTTGGGGGTCTGGGGTTTTGGGCCACGAGGAATCGATTGGCACCGGTTTTGAAGCGCTACGGTCCAGCAGTTCGGAGTTACAGGTAGGATATTTTCAAACTTTATTAGTTCGCCATAATGGCTACTTAAATTTCCAAGCGGTAACGTGTTGCCATCTATAGCCAATATGGCGAACTAATAAAGTTTTATGTTTATGCTGTTATAGGTTTATAATATGTTTCTTATGTATGTATATATGTTTGGTTTTTCTAAATAAATTAGTCAAAAATATTGAACTTCAACACACTTCAATCTTTACCTTTACTTTAACTTTGTATAGAATAGTTCCCTTTCCAAACTCTAACTTTGTTTAGAATAGTTTACAATGGTGCACTTTAACCGGTTATCTTTTCACCAATGGTTTCACAAATTTTCTTATGGCATGTATTGTTTTGATAAATCACAATTGAAAATTTAAATCTTCGAGTTAGCTTCGATACCTGTTTTCTCCGAGCGGAGCTCGGTCCCCCGCTGGTAATGGTATTATATCAGATAATGCTTTTCATGGCATTGGCGTAAAACAGTTATGAAATATTAGTCATTGGCATGAATTTTGGAGTTTTAATTAAATCTATCGTGTTATACTTGATGAGTCTTTTGGCCATAAATCCATGGTATTTGTTTAATTGTGTCCAAAAATTGAATCTGCATTTTAGACACATATATTCAAAAATGTATTTTTCGAATTTAAGAAGATCACTTGAAATAAAAATTTGATACGGAGCTACGCTTGTAGTTACAGAATCACACAACGATATATATTTAAATAATTGTATTTTCGAGTTAACGCGTTCATATATTTTTGAAAATATAAATCGAGAGACATTCAATTTCTGGATGAATTTAGCTCAAAATTTCATTGGTGGTTACAATACAGATGATAAATCTATCGATCAAATTTTAACCTTCTTGTTTTCATCGTTTTGTAATTATCGTGTTGAACAAATGCCGAACAGCTGGACAAGAAGACTCCTCTAAATTAATTTTGCTCAAAACTAAACTTATAAATTTAGTGTTAATACCATGTACCTAATTTCATCCTTTCAAAGGATTAAAGCCTTTGTTGCAAACAAGCTGATTGACAGGCAGACGTTATTCCAAAATGTACTTTTCCAATTTAGGGAGATCTAAAGCATTAAGTTTTCTCAAAATCTGTAATTCGTATAGTTTGCAATTGCAATATTTTCTTTATTCTTCGTGCTCGTGTAAGTAAACTCGAAAAAAAATTTATTATGAATGGTTAGACATAAATGAAAATAAATATGTTTTTGCTATGGTTTAATGACTTTTTCCTTCACGATTTTCTAACTTAAACGTATACCCATAAAAGTTGCAATTTGTTTCGGAACAGATAATTTCAGAAGTTCGTAGAAATAGTTTATGTCTGGCGCAAGAATCATAAAATATTTACTCTAATTATCCGCTGACGGATTTCGAATATCTTATAAATTGAAGCCCTCGAAACTTTTCAGATCCACTATTGCCCATTTATATTTACTCGAAAACGTGCCTGATCGATGTAATGAGTCGTTACTTCGCTTCCTGTATGCAGCGTCCAATAGGATGCTCCGAAAATGCGCTGTTTCGGCCGGTAGTTTTCATCTCGCATCTGCTTTATGAAATCCAATTAGATATGGCTCTCGAAATCGTTTGGCATTTATATTTAATTTAGTTACGATACACCAAAGTGGCAACACTCAAAATGGACGGATGCGGATGGAGTTTTAAAACTTTATTCCACTAACGAAAAGTTTTCGAATAGCTAATTATATGACATATTTTCTATTTTAGATAGTGTTTTTGCTTGAAATTGCAATTTATTTTATTATATGCTTGTTAATCCTATTTGATGGACTTGCGAAGATGTGATTTATGATGATTGTTTACTCAATTCTTGATCCGATAAATTAATGAAATTGTGTTGAATTGTGTGTTTCATATTATGTCAAAATATGCAGTACAAAAATGTTTCTTCAAATGCCCAATAATTGAAAAAGCTTAAAAATACATGATTATAAAGAATAGTATTGGCACTTGCTCAAATACAATCAGTCAGATATCAGTCTATTTCATTCAGTTCACAGTGTAGTAATTGATATACATTTTACAAGCCATACAGTTATCACACAATTCCAATATGGTAAAAGGGACGATAAAAGAAAAGATTAAAAGTGTTAAAATTAACTAGTAGATAGAGTTGAATTTGATTAAGGCCCATATTGGGGTAGATGGTGATGAAAAGGCGGATCACTGTGCGAAGTTGGAGACACAGAAAAAGAGTGTTGATATTATTGTGCCCAAATTAAGTGGTGTCTTAAAATGGAAATAAAGAGAAGAAATAAAACTACAATAATTTGACAGATGGTATATGTCCAAAAAAGGAAGAGTCACTTTCGATTTTATTCCTAATCCGGAAATTAAAATGAAAAGATACCACAAAATTATAATCCAAATAATATCTGGACATGGGAGATTTCCTGCCTATTTCCAAAGATTTGGAAGAACGCAGGAAAATAAATGCATTTAAAGAGGAATTGGCACAGTTCACCACTATTTAATGGAATGTATGGAGGTCTCAAAGTTTAGGAAAAACCTGAAGATTGTAAATAATGACTTAAGTACAGTACTGATGGTACCAGGTCATCTCAAAATCCTGAAGGATATGATGTCGAAGATGGACAGCATCATTCCAACTGTTTGAGAGTGTGCAGATGGGGAGAAAGACGGCTATTTAAATTAATAGCCGTGAAATTAATGTGAGTTTGATGGATTGGTCTGTGTAAGGTTGGACAATACTTATACAACAATCGATCCCAACAAATCCTGCCGATACTGCTACGTTCAGTGGTGGCGGGGTGGTCGGCTGCATACAAGAAGAAGAAGAAGAAGAATTTAATATACAGAAACGCATGGTTAATAATCCTTTCACGGTGGGTATGTTACAAATGCATTACCAGCTAACGTCTCTCATACCTGGGTGTCCCACCCATGAATTTTTGAAAATCGAACTTGTGGGACGATGCACATATGCATTCTAAGTTGGAACAATTTTTAAACGCCTCAAGATTTCTCCCTGTGTCTATTTCTTTTGAAATAAATATAGTTTTAGTATCCTGACCTTCAGTTTACTTATATTCAGCTATACACTGTGAGCACTTATTACGATAATCAAATTAAAAAACCCTTCTGCTAAAAAGATGGATTGGCAAGCAAAGGAAATTCAAAATATCGATGCACAATACTGTCCAATATTTGAATTACCTGCTTGTAAACAGTCAACAAAATGTTTATAAAAACCGGAAAGGAAACTTTTATTTAGCAGGGAAGTAAACGAATATTTTGTTTTGAAACTAAAACATTAGGAGGGGGGGGGGTAAGAGTAATGTAAGTAAACAGAGCTGGGTTGTGTAACGTACCACATGACAGAATCATTTGCGTTTCTGTTCTGCCTCCGAATTTTTTCTTTTTCTTTTTTTGATATTGCTATTTAACCGTAACTAGTATTTTTGGGTTTTACAATCAGCTTTATTCATTCAGAATATATTTCGGTTATATTTTGCATACTTTTCTTTTTATTACGAAAAGCCTTGTTTTTGGTTTATTATGAAAAGAAAACACGATTTGTGCTGGAAGAATGTGTTCAAATTATGAATGAATTAATAATAGAAAAAGGCTGAAAAATAATGACTTTAGGATTTAAACATTATTGTTATTATTATTTTTTTAAGTTAGGCTTAGGAACGCAAAAACCCGTCCTGTGGGATGATTCCATTTGCGCATGCTCCGTCCACTGCATGCGCCTAGGATAGGGCTTGCTGTCCTGAAAGGTATAGATAATTGCCTACAAATGACAATGCCATTTAGTCATGAATTATATCTACTAATAATGAAGGGGTGTGTGTATGTGGACGCTCTACACAACATATTAAACTATATTTGGATTTTCGAAGCTAAACGTTTTAGTTTAGGAACAAAATATTCGTTTAGTTTCCTACTAAACAAAAATTTCCTTTCCGGTTTTTATAAACATTTTGTTGACTATTTATAAGCAGGTAATTCAAATATTGGATTGTATTGTGCATCGATATCTTAAATTTCCTTTCCTTGCCAATCCATCTTTTTAATGCTAAAAAGATGGAATGTTTTAAAACTAAATGTTTTAGTTTCGAAACAAAATGTTCGTTTACTTTCCATCTAAACAAAAATTTTCTTTTTAATTTTTATAAACATTTTGTAGACTATTTATAAGCAGGCAATTCAAATATTATACAATATTGTGCATCGATATCTTGAACTTCCCTTCCTATTCTTGCCAATCTATTTTTTTTAGCATATGATTTTTTAACTGGATTATTGTAATAACTGCTCACTGTGTCCAATGTTGTCAACATTTTCATAGTTCCCAATTAAATTACCGACTTATCAAGAAGTTCTTTATGCGATACTCTATATTTATGCATTTGATTTTTTATAATATTTCTTTGTCACTGTTTTTGAGATCAAATCTCCAATTTACATGGTTCACAGCAACAGACACTTCTTCTTGTAAACAGCCGACCACCCCGCCACCACTGAACGTAGCAGTACCGACAGGATTTGTTGGGATCGACTGCTGAATAAGTATTGTCCAACCTTACATGGACCGAACAGTCAAACTAACATTCCTTTCGGGGTGGTACATAGCTGTTTTTCTCCCCATCTGCACACTCTGAAACAGTTGGAATGAAACTATCCATCTTTGACAACATATCCTTCAGGGGTTTGAGATGACCCGGTACCATCAGTGCTGTACTTAAATCATTATTTACAGTCTTCAGGTGTTTTTCTTAACTCTGAGGGAAAAACCGTTAAATAGTGATAAACCGTACCGATTTGTCCACAAATGCATTTATTTTCCTGCATTCTTCCAAATCTTTTAAATAGGCAGGAAGTCTTCCCTGTCCAGATATTATTTGGATTATAAAGGGATCTTATTTTAATTTCCGGATTGGGAGCAAAGTCGAAAGTGACTCTTCCTTTTTTGGACATATACCATCTGTCAAACCATTGTGGTTTTATTTCTTCTCTCAATTCCCCTTTTAAAACACCACTTGATTTGGAGACAATAATATCAATATTATCTTTCTGTGTCGCTAACTTCGCATAGTGACCCCCTTTTCATTAACATATATCCCAATATTAGCCTTAATACCAATTTAACTCTATAGAAAGACATAGCAAACAAACACTGTAATCAATCTCAGATAATAACCTAAGAACACTTTTCTGCACAGTAGCATTATTTCTACCATCTGACTTTTTTTTAAATCTTCAAGCGTAATTTCCCTATATAAAAATATGGATGTATTTCCTCAGTTAATTTTGATTCATTTCTGCGTCATTTTCAACAAGTTATTTAAAAATTCCCTTTCAAATTCCCCCTGGTGCAATTTGAAGCTGTTTGTCCACTAAATGGGCCCTCTCGCCGTTAATTATTGAATATTAAATTTAATGACTTGAGCATATGCAAAATATGGAACACCTCATAGACTGCAAACTCATTAATTTCTGCTGTTCGGTATATTTCCTGGAATACTGGCGTTTGAAGTATGCTTAGAATTTTGAATTTTAGAATTCGCTCCATGAAAATTAATCATAATCCTTGCCAAGAGAATAACGGGGTGGTGAAATAATAGAAAACACTCCCTTTTGCGATGATAAATGCTGCGATCCGATCGGTAACATGAAATGGTTATTCTACTGTACAATGCTTTCAAGCTTATTCACTCCATTTCAATTTATTTATAAGAGGGATTAATTCATCTAATTATCATTCAGAAACAACTTAGTTTTACATGCGTGACGCAAGAATTGAATAATTTGGCTTTAAATCACTCAGGTATCTAATTAGGTTATCCGATGAAAAAAGTAAAAGTTTATATATATCTAAAAATAAATTATCAACCTTTAATATTTTAAAATAGTCCTTGTTTTTACAATTAAGGTAAAACCTAGAGTAACTCGTAACAATTAAAACGAAATAAAAAATTGTACTAATCAAATCGGAAGCGTAGAAGGTTATATACAAAGAAAATTGTTTAGACAAGTTTTCAGGATTATTGAAAAATATGAAGGACAATTTCTTTAATGTAGAGATTAAAGGAATTTCATTAACAGAAATTGCATTGCATTGAGAATTTCATTAATAGAGTATAAAATTATTACGACGTGGTTATTCGAAGCAACTTTTCGGATTTGAAGAAAATGCTGTCTGCTTTATAGTTACTCTATGAAATATTATCTAAAATATAAGCAAGCTCCCAATAATCCTCAACAATTCATTCAAATTTGAATGAACAAAGTCTCCAAATAAATAAATCACAAAAATCGTTTGTTTTAGTTTAGTTATATTAACGTCCCGTTGTAAAGCACCGTTAGGGATATTTTGGGACGGATCTCCTCCTTTTGAACCGCGGTCCGATGATGAAGACGACACCTGAGGTGGCACCCCCCTCTAAACACCTCACCCAACCAGCGGGAGGACGTTTGGCCTGACAGATTTAGCTTGCAAGAGACACCCTTACAGGATGGTTCTTCGGTGGAATCAAGTCTCGAACCTGCAACCCTCCGCTTCCGAAATGAAAAATCCTTTGGATATCCATAAAAAAACTGTTTTTATATAATCAACTACCAGCGGGTGACCGAGCTCCGCTCGGAGAAAACAGGTATCGAAGCTAACTCGAAGATTTAAATTTTCAATTGTGATTTATCAAAACAATACGTGCCATAAGAAAATTTGTGAAACCATTTGTGAAAAGATAACCGGTTAAAGTGCACCATTGTAAACTATTCTAAACAAAGTTAGAGTTTGGAAAGGGTATTCTATACAAAGGTAAAGTAAAGGTAAAGATTGAAGTGTGTTGAAGTTCAATATTTTTGACAAATTTATTTAGAAAAACCAAACATATATACATACATAAGAAACATATTATAAACCTATAACAGCATAAACATAAAACTTTATTAGTTCGCCATATTGGCTATAGATGGCAGCACGTTAACCGCTTGAAAATTTAAATAGCCATTATGGCGAACTAATAAAGTTTGAAAATATCCTATCTGTAACTCCGAACTGCTCGACCGTAGCGCTTCAAAACCGGCGCCAATCGATTCCTCGTGGCCCAAAACCCCAGACCCCCAAGTTTACCGGAGTTTATTAATTCTGGGGCGATTTTCGACTTGGCAACCATTCCTCGTATTATAGTATTAGATTTATTCAAATATATGTATTCCTTGATCTATTTACATCATGCGCTACTCAAATTTGTTAAAAAAGCACTCATTTTCCAGCTGGTATCCACCTGGTCACGGTGATTTCTACGAAGCCTTCTACAACTCTGGCCTTCTGGAGATGTTCATTGCCAACGGGAGGGAATACTGCTTCATCTCCAACATAGACAACCTGGGAGCAACAGTCGATCTCAGTATCCTTTAAAGCCTTAATAATGGCAAAATACAATTGTCTCCTTGTCATTGTTCATATTTATTAATTAAGTCGATTCACTTCAACGTTCTGGAGGGTAAAAAACTGTGGATAAATGCACGTTTATTAAATTGCTAAGACAAAAATTTATCAGTGGAACATTTTGTATTAGGCCAAATTTGCTCACTCGTTGGACATAACGGAAATCTTTCTGGGCAAATAAATATAACTACAGTAAACTCTCGCTACAACGATACCCGATACAACAATAACTCCCTCTACTACAATAATGTTTTGTGGTCCCTGTGATTTTGCATATAAACTAATGTTAATCTCCCCTCAATATTGCGATATTCTCTAGAACAATAAACCTCTGTAAAACGATTTTTTCAATCTAAATTTCAGTATTATTTTCTCCCTTTATAATAATATTTTGATTTTCAAATGCTTTTTTTTTTTCGTTTTCTTTTGTTATTTTTTCCGTCTATTAAGACTCATTGTGGATATTCAACTTATCCCTGAATAAATAGCTATTGTTCAGATTTCAAAACATATGAAGACCACCCTTTTGGGAATTGGAGTTGGTGAGAGGGGGGGTGAAGTGTAAATGTATGCCTAGTCTCATTTCCCAGTAAGCTTTGGAATTCTGATAAGGTTTAAGGACATCTGGACCTGTCTGGTCACCTTGTCAAAGAACAAGTGCCCTTTGTTAGAGGAAGAGGGGGAGATGGATGCGGAGTGTTGTTAAGTGACGTCTGAAAAGTGAATTCAAAGGTTGTTTTATAGTCTTCAACGATTTTGAGTTCTACGCGAAACATTTGGTTTAAACTTTTCTTTCTTTCACGCGATATTGTTCCCTAAAGGCCTCATCACACGGTGAAATGTCGCCAGCAATTTTCCGTTTCTACCCTCAAAAACCGGTCAAGCAAGTTTCATAATCGACAACTTATTATGAAGATGATGATGATATTGACGATGATGATAATACAGGCCCATCGCAGTCCTTATTGTCATCCCAGGAAGCTCTTCAATCTGTGAATTCCCTGCGGACATTTTTTTCAAGCCTTCCGTCGACAAATGAAGAACATTTTTGTGCACTAGACTCAATGCATACAGTATTGGTGAACTTAACAGTTAAAAAAATGAATAAACAAACAAAAATACTGGATTATTTTCAATAAAAAGTGTTTTCAGGTATGTGAATATTTCTGTGCTTATTTTCTGAGTTTATCTTATTTATTTATTTATTTTAGTATTTAAACCACTATTATTATTATTTTACAAATTAATTTCTTCTAAATATAGACTTAAAAGTAGTATGTTATGCACCTTAAACTAATAATAATAATTAAAAAAAACCTTATTAAATGCTCAAAATATGTGGGCCCTCGATATAACAATATGCCTCTCTACAACAATATATTTATTTGGTCCCTAAAATATTGTTGTAACGAGGTTTCACTGTATATAATTTACAAATGCAAGTTTTCTAGATTGCTAAAACAGAGATTTATGAGTGGAGTTTTAAATGCAAGATCAAAGGTACCAACTCATTGGATATAACGTATAGATTTCTGGTCAAATAAACATAACAATATGCAACAAAAGATTTAAGGTATCAGATCACGTTCAAAACACTGGTTATCGACCACACTGGCGAATGTTTTTAAAATTATTATTTCTTGTAGTTCAGACTTTCCTCTCTCCAAAACAGTTTATCTTCTCTGGAAAAAGGAAGACACGACCTATCCTCCAAGGTCACATATTTTTGAACTAAAATTTGTCTGTAGTTACAATTTTCTAACAGCTTTAATTTTTTTAATAATTTTCCACCGTTAACATGATACCTCAAAAACTAATAGAGATATTTACGTAAAAATTTCAGCGCATGTTTTAAATAATATGGGCAATAAAATGAACCAAAAGTTTTATTGTGGGTAAAATACTTTTTCATCTACAGGTGTTTTTAGAAAAATGAAGTTGTAAATATATGGAAAAAATGCATGTGTACGTATATTTTACCCATCACTTCTTTGTATCTCAAAATGTTTTTTTGATTTTGGTTTATTTCATTCCTCATTATATTCTATAATTTGTGTACGTATAAAAATAGGATTCCTGCATTGCAATTTTGTGTAAAGTGTTAAACGCTTTGTTTAAATTTCCTAAAATGTAGTACAAATTTTCCTATTTTTCAAAATATATTAAATTGTCACTTGAATGAAATATATTATATAAATATATTATTTGTTGTATTTACGGTATTTTGTATTATAATTGACAATACATCTAAAAACCATAATTTTAAATAATTTTAAAAAAATCCAATTTTTCAAATTTTTTCCTCGGATACCTTAATAAAAGTTGTGGACAAATGCATGTTTTTTAGATTGCTGAAACTGAAATTTATTGCTGGAGTTTTAAATACTATGCCAAAGATACCAAATCGGCAGACAATGAACAACTTTCTGGTCTTTCTTCAACATAATAATATATTACAAAAGTTGCCATAAAAATTTCTGCTGATTCAAAAAATATTACACAGCATTTCAGGATCAATTAAAATATTTTTTCTTCACAAATTGAGTAATCAAGAATCAATTGATTTCATATAGTATGAATTCCATTTTATAAATATGGAAAAATATTCTGGAATTAATGGAATTTTAATTTCTTTAAACATTTATTGTAATTATGAAATTAAAATCGAATTCTAAAGTATACAATTTTCAATATAATTCTGAATAAAATATTGATAAAAATAGCAATAAGAAGTTGTTCCAAAGTTGCCACTGCAATACAACAAGGTGTTTAAATTATATATATATAAATATTCACACTGTTGTGGAATGTAGATTATTATGATCTGTGTAGGAAGCAACAGGACGGATGTTTCCAGGAACATTTTTTTATTAATCACATTCTCACACTGAGCTAGTGCAAAGGCGAAACAAGACATTCACGCTCACAGCTTAACAATACAATATCAAATTTCATTCTAATTCACTCGCAATGCATTATGGGCTGACATATGAGATAGCCTAATCAGGCATCGCTATCTAGTGTCCAAAAGCGAAGATAAGAGTTATGTATCTGTTACAAACTTATATGTGCATCTCAAGGCAAAACCCAGAACACATGTGATGATTGTTAGTTTTTTTAAATTCATTTAGCGCCCAGTTTCGTCGCTGTTTTCCTTGATTCCTCTTTCAGAAATTCTGAATCTTTTATTGAATCCTGGCAAATCCCAAAATCACGAATTTGTGATGGAAGTGACGGACAAGACCAAAGGAGACGTCAAAGTAAGTTAGTATATTAAATTTAAACGCGATTGTATTCCTTATAATTCTTATAAGCTTTTAGAATAAGATAATTTATTGTCACAAAGATGTAAAGAATCACAATAATAATTTAACAATAACAATTTGCTCTTTTGACTTAGATCTTGATCAAAGGTTACTCATTTTTTAAATGTTTTTTTTATAAAAAACTACTCTTTTACATTTTCAAAACCATTTTTACTTATGCGTTACTTTATTTTACTTATATTCATTAGTTATACTTTTCTAATACACAGATCAAGTGAAAGGTATTTTAATAGTACTTAATGGCTGAAAATGGAGCTATAAACTATACTATAAATAAGCTTTTTTATTATTAAAATTATTTACAATATGTATTCTCCCTATTTCTTTTTTTACCGCATATTAAATATTATTTTGGAATATTTTCATATCATTGTCGCCTATTTAGATAATTCCCTGTCTCAGAAATATCCTTATTTCCTATTCATGCCCTAATTTCTGACAATAAACAATAGAAAAAGATTTAAATAGTGCTTTTCGGTCGAAGTAATATATCAGAAGAAATAATGAAAGTTTCCGCTACAATCTACATAACTGATCATGATGAATATGAATTAGAATTAAGAGAATAATCGTGATAAAAGAACTCAAAATTGAAATAAAAATAAATAAACTTTGCTAGTAATAGGAGGAAGGAAGAATTGTATATAATTATCTAAGGAATTTGAATTTTTTTATACATATAATTGAAAATTTAGAATATAATATTAAAATTTTTGTTTTCCATCATTGTAATTTTCTAGATGCTCATTTTCCAAACACAATTACTAAAATACTGTTTTGAAATATCTGCCAGGGAAATTTAGCTTGAACTTTGTTTATAATATCATTTAGGGATTGAATTGAAATATGAGTACAACGGTGATGCGTTTTAAAGTAACGCAGCTTTTAAATTTTGAATAAAAGACCAGAATTTAAAAAAATACCGATTTTTTACAGTAAAAACTCTTGTGATTTGCAAAACTCGAGTTATTGTTGAACGTTTCATTAAGTATTTGGACAATACATCCATGAATATATATTATACCAATCGATACACTAATTCAGCCACTTGTATATGATTGAGAGTGTTTGATAGAAGGTTAAATTTAGTGCGAAAATATATTAAATATTCAAAAAGGAGGAAATAAATAAGTATGTAACTTATTTATAACGGTACATATTAAGAAAATGCTTGTTTATTTTTATGTTTTAGGGTGGTACTTTGATCCAATACGAAAACAAAATTCGATTACTGGAGATTCCTCAAGTACCCAAAGAACGGGTGAGTGCTTTGATTCTTTGATTGCCCATTTTGCTAGAAACCATTTCGAAATAAAAAATAAAAAAATTGAAAAATGCTGGATATATAATTTTTTTTTGTATATATGCTTGGTTTTGATTTCAAAAGAAAATGCACAGTAAATAGTATTTTTGAAAGTAAAGTATCTTATAAAATGTGACACTAACTTATTAGATTCTTTAAGATATTTATTCAGTTTATTCATTAGAGCTCGAAATATGAAAAATGTTTTCATTAATAATTGCAATATTTATTGATAAAATATTAAGCTATAATTCAAAGAATGGAGAAAAGGTTGTTTATAAACACTTCAAACCACTCAGTAAACCATATTGTATATTCTTTTGAATTGAAAATCTCTCCCTGTAATAAAATGAAAACATCTTAACACCTGGGGTTTAAATGAGGTTTCGTACTCTTCAAATGTACGAAAAAGTAGCACTAAAAAGTAGTAGTCAATTAAAATGCGCCCCCATAAGTTGCGGCCCCCTTCTCCGATTTAAGTTGCAATAATTCTCTGCACTCATCGATACCTAAATTAATAGTCATGGGATGTAAATTTTGCAATATCCGTTGACAGTTAAAGCAACATCATAATTCGGCAAATATATGAAACTAATGTTTCTGTACGAAATATGCTCATTAGTAGGGCATCAGGAAAGAGAAAATTATCTTCTTGAAATATTACATACCTTAATTTCCATATTATAGGCTCGAAATAGATATGGTTCAATTTCCTTTTAAAGTTTTGAAAAACATAACAAGTGTTTTTCCTTTCTTTTTTACAAACACAATGACGCTCGAACATTTACAATTGCTACTTTTCAAACTTATTAATTCTTATTACACGAAGACATTTGTTGTTTGGTGAACGGGCCTCTCATTCTACGAACTGTGTAGTGATCAATTCTATATCGCATATTCTTACTCAATGTCCTAATTTTACTTCAGATCGTTTAACTCCCTTTCGCTCGCCTATTTTAAGTTTACAGGACTTTCTCAGGGATTTTTGACTTTTTAAAAGCCATTGGTATTTTTCATAACATTTGACATTTGAGAATTATTTTAATTCTTATGCCAAATAGTTTTAAATATAGATTTTTTCAACTTTTGACATCTTTACGGTGCATCCTTCTTTCATTTACATATTTTATAATGGAATTGTATAAAAATCTTTGTGGATGACGCCTCTTGTCCTAAATTAAACCTGATGTCAAAAAGCCTAACCCATACCATCAAATTAAAGTTTTTGAAATGAAATCGCTAATTTCCGATATGCACCAAAATGGACTTCGAAATCAAGCCTTTGGATGCAGAAAAGTAATTTGATGTATAATAATTCACCTAATACAAAGATCTACTTATTGCTCTGTCTGAATAATAAATATATTTAATTGTCTTGGGTAGAACTTCTTTGAAAATTTAATCTACTTATTTTTACATTCTGTAGGTGTTTGTAAAAATCAAAATTGAAAAATAAATTAATGAAACGTCAAAATAATGCACCGTCTTGAATGTTGAGTAAGATCTACCAATCGAATGCAAAGGGTTAATTTCGGGTGCCATTCTCATCCAAAAAATCCAAACCAAATCTTCCAAAAATCTAGAATTCTTCTGTTGAACATAAACTCACTATATAGAGATTTAAATAATTAATTTCATAAAATTTATACTGAAGGGAAAAATGAGAAGGAAATTGGAAGTATAATTGCATATAAAGTAATTTATCGAGATTAGAATGAATTATTGTCGTTTTTCTAGATACAACAGTAATTTACGTGATAGTGAAGATTGTTCGTTGGTGAAATAACTTGAAGACACAGGTTGTCTTTTCTGGGGTTTATGAGACAACATAACAATTAAAGGCACACGGTTACGCCCTAGTGCAGTGGGTCTTGAAAACTGCACCGTGGTTTATTTCGGAAGAGATCACAATCCCCACCGTCCGAGGGCCAAGTTCGCTTCTGCAGGAAAAAAATATAAAAACAAGATGCAACAGTGAGACCATGTGATGTTTACATGATTGGCGGCTAGTTCCGCCCAGGAAGATCACGTGGTTCACTGAATTCTTAACAGCATATATGATAGATATACACTGAAGTATTAAAAAAATTTCATTACCTTAATTTTTTTATCCCGTATTTCTAGTTCAAACATTATCTGTAATTTATTAAAATAAACAAGAAGTCTTTTCTTAAAATTCTGGAACAACTTATATATTTATTTATACCTGAGTGAAATTAAATTTTGTGAAATTTTCCGGAGCTAACAAATTCCATTTTATCGCAAAAAAGCAATATTATTAATAATAATATCTAAAAGAATTTTAAAATTAAAGAACTGAAACTTGCTTCACTCAGAAGGCGAAGCGGAATGAAACAGGTTTAAAAAATTGATTTTTCTCGAATTTTTAAGAAACTGTTTTTTGCTTCACTGATTTTTTCCGTCACATAAAGTGTTACTTAAAGTGAGCTGATTTTAATCCAATTTTTTTTCGCTCTAGGTGGATGAATTTAAAAGTGTCAACAAATTCAAGTAAGTAAAGAAAGTTATATTTTTTTTTGCTAAAAAGAACTTTTAGGACAAAATCGATGAAAAGATTTCTAGGAAACATTCTTTTTTTTGCATTCTGTCAATGTTTGGAAGTTTTAAGGCAGAGTGAATTTTTTGTTGAGAGTGAGAAATTCCAATTTTGAAAGGATTGAACTTCTTTCAGGAAAGGCAACTAATGCAATATATTGATTCTCTAGGATTTTTTTAAAACATAAAAACTACTGCAACTTCATTATCCAAAATGCTTCTAAAACAGTAGTTTGGAGAGTTGTATTATATCAATATATTTTATTTGATTGATGCTCGTTTAATCATTGTTTAATTGAAATATGTACCACGAAAGAAATAATTAGGAGAATCCAGAAAAAATAAACACTGAAACAAACACTGAGAACACACACTATAAATCGCTGACAATACATATTTTGTTTGTATTTTAAAATTAAAAATTAAATTAATTAAGTTTAAAAAATTAAATTGAGTTGAAAATTAATAATGATTACTTGTAAATAAATTAAAGCGTATTTTAACTGAAAAAATTAATTATTTCAGAATGAGCTTTAAAATTTAAAATAAGGCAACTATCTGAAAAAAATGAAATCTACTACCACAAATTTCATGTAATCATGTGAGAATATAATTATTTTTTAAAAGTCAAGTGATCTGAATTTTTTTCGTGAAAAACCAGTTTAAACCGGTTTGAAACAATCAAGTGTCTATCAGATTACGCATGCGTGGATATTAAAAAACAACAACGATGGTTTTTTTTAAATTTTAATATCGTTTGTTTGAGTTCCAAAACTTTTTCCTTTAGGCAAGATTTTTTTCTTTCTTTTCGAAAATCCGATTTTAACTGGTTTGAAATGATCAGGTGACTATTGTAATGCGTAGTCGCCAACTTTTAGAAAGTGATCGTTTTTTTTTTCATCACACACACACACACACACACACACACACACATATTTCTTTGTACTTCTTCGGAAAGAAATCTGGGAAATACCATATTCTTTACATTCTGACCGTGCATTTTGTGGCTTCAAAAGCCCGAAACCAAAACAACACGTTCTTACATGATAAAACCAATATTTTATTTAAAAGGAACTAAAGGAAGGAATCGTGCATTTTTGTTAAAGTAAGTATTTAAATCAAATTACAAATTCATTTTATATCAAAATCATGTACATTAATTGAAATCAATACATGCTTTTAAATCAGCATTATATGTTTCATGCTTGTTTATTTTGGAATCCAAGGCGCATCTCGGTAACAAAAGGGCATGGAAAAGTACCATGCAGATTTTGTTGCAGTTTGGGTTCCTCTTGGAAGTTACATTAGTGATATTTTTGAATGGCCATTGAAATTTTGAAACCCTTTCTGGTAATGAAAAAAATTGAAAATGAAATTTTTTGTACTTTTCTAACAGGAACCACCATTTAAACATGCTTTTAGATGAAATGTGCTGCTCATTTGACACTGATATCGTAATTGAATAGGTAACTGGAAATCATATCAGTTAGAGATCATTACGTCAAATCTGTCTTGTAACACTTAAGACTCTAAAATTTATTTTACATTTTACTAGGATTAAAGTTGAAGAACTCATATCAAGTGCTTTAACAGTATTACAATGAAATTAAATCATTAACGATTGCATGATACTAAAATTTATAACTTTTTGTTCTTTGATAAATTGTGCTTGGGTTCAGAAATAAATTTTGCCATTTTTATTACTCAGAATTATTTTTAACTTTTTCAGAATCTTTAATACAAATAACTTGTGGATGAAGTTAAAGACAATAGCCAGTTTAGTCGAGGAACAAAGACTGAATATGGAAATCATAGTGAATCCGAAAGTGAGTTTCATATTTCTGTATTTTAAACTCTTTTTAATACATTTAATATTAATTGCCGTTGACTAACTTCTTCTTGTATAATGTTTTAGTTTCGAAACAAAATATTCGTTTACTTTCCATCTAAACAAAAATTTTCTTTTTGATTTTTATAAACATTTTGTTGACTATTTATAAGCAAACAATTCAAAATAATTCGAATTCCGATATCTTGAACTTCCCTTCCTTTTCTTGCCAATCCATTTTTTTAGCATATGGTTTTTTTAACTGGATTATTGTAATAAGTGCTCACAGTGTCCAATGTTTTCAGCAATTTCATAGCTCCCAATTTAATTACCAACGTATCAAGGAGTTCGTTATGCGGTACTCTATATTTATTCAATTGATTTTTAAAAAATATATTTCTATGTCATTATTTTTGAGATTAAATCTCCAATTTCCCGAGGTTCACAGCAACAGACACTTCTTGTACCCAGCCGACCACCCCGTCACCACTGAGCGTAGCAGTATCGACAGAATTTGTTGGAGTCGACTGCTGAATAAGTATTATCCAACTTTGCATGGACCGATCGGTCAGACTAACATTCCTTTCGGGGTAGTAAATAGCTGTCTTTCTCTCCACCTGTACATTCTCAAACAGTTGGAATGAAACTATTACATCCTATCTTTCAGGGTTTTGAGATGAGCTGGTACCATCAACACTGTGCTTAAATCATTATTTACAATTTTCTGGTTTTTCCTTAACTCTGAGATCTCCATACATTCCAGTAAATAGCGGTAAAGCGTACCCATTTCTCCCCAAATGCATTTATTTTCCTGCCTTCTTCCAAATCTTTGGAAATTGGCTGGAAATCTCCCGTGTCCAGATATTTTTCGGATTATAAGTGGATGGTATCTTCTTATTTTAATTTCCGAATTAGGAATGAAGTCAAAAGTGACTCTTCCTATTTTGGACATATGCCATCTGTCAAACCATTGTAGTTTTATTTCTTCTCTCAATTCCCCTTTTAAAACACCACTTGATTTAGGGACAGCCTTTGACTACCAGTTGGCTAATAGGAAATATTGGTTACATTTTATTTATAAAAATCATTAATCATACATTTATATTAATGATCCCAAAACATTTTTAGGCATTAAATCCATGTTTTTTATTTGCATTAGATCCTTTTTATTATGAACTTAACCTTCCTAATAAAAAACGGGACCTTATAATCATAGCGCGATTAAAAGTATAAATGTCTGTTCATCCATCTTCTAAATTTTGAGGCATTGCCAAAACACTTTTTTCATCTCGCAAACTATACAGGTATTAAACAAAGTCCTTCTTTAACTTTCAGCAATAGTAGAATGGGAGCAAAGCATGCTATTGAATATTGGTTGGAACAATGGAAACGGGTGGAATTATAGGATATACTAGTTCCATGACGTTATAATACTATTAAAATTTAAGATGTCCGACTCATTTAACTTTTTAATGTATCAATATTGTAACTGCACCTTTTGTATGTGCCCTGTAAATATATATGTTACAGGAGAAACCTAAAACTCGAATTTACTTGGTAGAACGCGCTTTTTTAACAGTGCTAAGGAGAATCCGAGTTAACAAAATACAGCACATTTTAGCTGACAGCGTTAGGTAGAACCGGCTCTCTGTAGTTTTTTCCTGTTTTGTACAGTAAAAACCATACGAATCTATATTTTGTTGCTTGCGAAATAGTAAAAGCAAACAGACATAATAAAGTACAAATACAAAAGTATACTATAATATTAATAAAGTATAAATAAAAAAGTAAATAAAGTAAAATCAAAAGGTAAATAATAAAATGTATTTTCTTCAATGATGGGATATTTCTTTAAATACTATTTTACTATAATTTTGTGTAGATACAAATAATATTGCGTAACAAATCAATCAAAACTAGAACATCATGGATTCTTCCTATTGCTGTCAGAAAAGAAAATCTCACAATAAAATATTTGATGAAAAGATGTTGTTAAAGTACGATGGCGATGTTAGTAAAATATACTTATTCCACAGTAAAAAAGACGTTACAAGAATCTTGAATCTTGAATGTAAATATTTTGGGATATGGAGCGACAAAGGCTATAGTCCCCTGGTTGCAACAAAGCAGCGATTAAAAGTTCTCCAAATTAGCATTCCAAACGTTACAAGTTTATAGTAAATTTGGAAAAACAAAATAAAATAATGATACCACTCAAGCTAAAAGAAAACTATATTAAATTATTGTTAGCTTGCTTGCTGCAACAGATGTAAATGATTCGATTTTTATTCATAACATTGAGAATACAGTTCTGAAATATGTTTAAAATTTAATTAAATCTAGCTTAAGAGTTTTACAACAACCAAAGATTTATATTATTATATGCAGTTTTCTTTTCATGAATTTCAAATAAAAGTCTCATTCTGGCATGAAAAAAAGACAATATTTGAATTATAAAATACTTAATTCTATAAAAATAGTTTTTAAATAATAATCACATCTTTTATGCAAATGGTATGTATTAGCTATAGAATATTACTAGGAATTAAGTATACATAATTCCTAGTAGGATTCTAAATTTAATACATACCATCACTTATTATATGTTAGATAAAAAGTGAGATGAATAAAATTTTAAAGTGTTTTATAAAATATTTTTTACGCTGTATAAATTCTTTGAAAATTAAGTAGTGCTTGTTCAAGAACAATGAATATTTTACTTTGAAATCAATAGATGGCGCTACATGCGTTAATTCTTCTCTAGGATTTTGAATGCTAATTTAAATCGGAAAGATTCTTATGATTAAATCTATTTGAAAAAAAAAAATAATAATAATAAGCGAAAGGATTTATAAATAAATTGCAATGAAATCTTTCTTAAGTCATTAAAACATTTGACTAGTTATTAATGCATCAAAACATTTTCATAATTACTGTATGCGAACAAATTGTTCATATGATACGAGATTGAAAAAAATATAGAAAAGTAAAGAATTATTGATTTCCGAAACACAATTAACTATCCAAAAAATAATTAAGAATTTTTGATACACAAAAAGCCTTTTATTTATCATTTTATTCAAACTAACTTTTGTATTTTCCAAGAATTTATGTTATTTTTGCTTAACAGTGTTTTTCCCTCTTAAATTTGTTTTTTATGAGCATTCTTTTACCCATTATCTTTTCATTTTCACATAATATGCTAAACTTTTTCAGCTGCGCAAAACTAATTCGTCTCACCACTGTTTTGTTCCATTAGATTATTGGCACAATTTTTAATATCTTGCCATTCAGTGGAGTGTAAATGAACTTAGTGATAAATTAATTCCTCGTTCTAGATTGAGCTTTCATTTCTTTCATTAGACTACGGAAAATGGTTGCCATCGATCATATGGAAAGAATTTCTTTATGCACTTCAGACATATTAGATAAATTGTTGAGAAGCAATTAAAGCACAGGCTATTGATCTGCATGAGAAAAGTTTATTAGGGATCTTAGGATAGAACACAGCTTGCACACAAATTAATTTTATATCAAATTATAAAGCTGAACATTTCTAGTTATTTCTGCAGTACTTCATTTCTCAAATGGACGATATATACTAGTCAAAATGCAAAAATTTGATGGGATGCATTTGAATTCAGCATAATAATAAATTGTTCAACTGAATTGCAATTTCAAATTTCAGTAAAAATCATTATATAATGTTTGAGTTTGATTTGTCATGTGGCTCATATAAAAAATTTAAATTATTTGAAAAAAATAATAAGTTGGAGATATTTTTAAAAATTATGCAAGAATCCAAGAGAACGGATTAAGTTTATGTAAGAAAGTTCCAGTTACTTTCCTCGTTCAACGATAAATTTTTTAACTCTCAATTTTCATTTTCTACAGCTCAGAATTCATCTTCGGTTTTAACCACTTGCAGTGGAAAGACGTGTCACACAGTGTTTTAATTACAGGATTGCCAACAACATCAGCAGGCTTTTGTCACAAAAGTAAAAAAGTAAAGTGTTCTCCACCCTCCAACTGAGACTGTTTTCGGGAAAACATATAGAGACGGATCGAACTTGCGATGTTTGTGTTTGAAGTCCAGTCACTTATCTGTTCGACAAAAGCGAACGCTCATGTCTAGTGGCTGTTACTGGCCTATTAAGATGTCACCACAATACTCCCCTACTAGTGAGTCTATAGAAAGCGAACGATTTTCATAGCGCCAAGCGAGAATAAAATGTTCCGATAGCGCCAAGCGTAATGGCGAGTGAAGAGAGAGCTTCGACACCGCGAAGTGTTATGGCGAGCGAAGAGAGTGTGCCGATAGCTCCAAGCGTTTTGGCGAGCGAAGAATGTTGCTGCTTCGTCAAGTGAGTCTGACGATTTTGTGTTGGTCGCCTTTGCTGCGGGCAGGTGGCGGCTCGACAGCTGTTTGAACATTCAAAGTCTGAGGTCACTAATGTGTAGAGATGGATCGAACCTGCGAAGTTTGGGTTTGAGGCCCACTAACTTATCCATTCGATAAAAGCGTACGCTCATATCTAGTGGTTGTCACTGGCTTATTAAGATGTCATCACCCATAGAATTCAGTCTTAGATAAAAAAATTAACATATTCGCTGCCACTGATACACCTGTGCGTTATAAATAATATGGGTAAAAGTAAAGTTTATGGTACGGCCCTCGCCAAACTGCGCCAAAATATCGCCAAATTCTACAAAAGTCGCCAATTGTCTTCCATCTTGGATTGGTCAAAAATGGCGCTATTAAACCCATGTGGTCCAAAAAAAATAATATTAAGGAAGAAAAAAAATAGTCTTTAAAACTGATAATGGTTTTAAAAAGGGTAGAAATTAAAACAATTTAATGCAAAATGAGACAAAATTCCATGAAATTCAACGAATTTTCCAGAAGATTTAAAGAATTATTTGTATTAGAACACAGGATGACATATCATTAAAAAGCAATTTTTACTTAAATAATTTGAATTAGAACACAGGATAATGGATTTGTTTAGAACACGGGATAATTTAATGGAACACTGGATAAAAAATCTAATGGGGGGGGGCCTGCACCCCAACCCCCCGATTACCAAATATTAGTTAAATAATTTGAATTAGAACACAGGATAAAGGATTTATATTAGAACACAGGATAACGAAAAAAGACTAGCAATTTTTACTTAAATAATTTGAATTAGAACACAGGATAAAGGATTTATATTAGAACACAGGATAAAGAATTTGTATTAGAACACGGGATAACTTAATGGAACACAGGATAATAATTCTAAGGCAGCCCCCCCAACCCCCCGATTAGCAAATATTACATATGTTTAAAGCACAAAAAGAATACATAAAAATGGTCAAGAAATGAACGAAATAATTTACCTAGTCATTCCTCGCCAGGCAAATCGCACGTTTACAGCGTGTATATAGGCACGTGGTCAACCGAAGGGAACAGTAACAAAAAAACGCGACCCCTGACCCTTCCTTGAAAAAAAAAACCTCTTTAGGGTTGCCATATGATTTCCACCAGTCAAGGGGTTACCAAGGGGAAGCATCGCCAAGAAAAAATTCAAATTTGGCGCCGTACCATAAACTTTACTTTGGCCATAATAGTATAATATGTAATTGTACCAAACCATCTCTTAGATGACACCTTCTCTACTACAGTTAAAAGATGGCAAAGAAGGGGTAATCTAATTAGATAGATGGTCCTCATATCAGGCGTGGGTAGTGGCGTTGAATATGATAATTCATTTAGAATATATAATTTTTTCCAGATTTCTATAAAGTATAGGATACTTCGTACGTGTTCACTGCTGGTTGTAGTGGAATGCTTTGGTATGCGCACCGATGAATTTCTTGCCATCGCAAGTGATTAACCTTCCAGCTGCTTATGCCGCGATTTCCAATTAACCTTCCAGCTGCATATGCCGTGATTTCCGTGGGGACGCAATCAGTCCATTTTCTGTTGCGACAAAACGTTTTTTGATTTTTTTTGACGATTACAGATTTTTATTATATCATTTTATTATCGTGTAACGTTTAGTATCAGTTCGCTTTGTTAAAACTTATTTACATCTAAATAGTGATTTAAAAAAATTGCACAGTCAGAGGGTTAAATGTCCTATTGTAATAATTTCCTATTGTCTACATAAAATGTCCCTCTGAATTTGTTTTTGTGTCAATTTTATTATTCAAATTCAGCACGCTGTACCTCTTTTTCTCCTTATAAAGAAGATGTGACAACAATTATTTTTTGTTATGGTTTTTCTAATTGCCAAGAAAGGGAGTTATTAAAGCCTTAGAAATTATTTCAAGAAGCAAATAATATAACATATTATTTGCTTCCTGGAATATTTTCTAAGGCTATATAACATACAACGGCTTAAGGTTTAATAAGGCTTAATAATATAAGATACAACGTACCGTGGGTTCCAAATAATTCCGAAAGATTCCGCTGTACTTATCTTTATTTGCAAGCAAATCCATCTATTTAAATGCGCTCAAAATCTATTGCATGATAAACATAAGAGAACAGTTGGGGATTTTCTTTTTTCTCATACATTAAATATTGAAAATATACAGAGTAAGCAGACGCGAGTAGAGATTAGATAAATAAAGTTAGTTTTGTTCTGGATTAAAGATTAATCTCTTCCTACCCTCCTTCAACCGTATTTTGCGTCTAAGAGGCTATCACATTTCGGAGTTAGTGTTTGCGAATTAAAATTGGATGTGCATATTTTTGCTGTATTTAAAATTTATATTGTTCTCAATTTATTAAATCAAAATTACTGGAAGATATAAAAATCAATGAAGAAATATAAAAACGGTTATATCTTTGATTGATGAATTTTGAGATTATCTTTTGGTTGTCTGAAATTTTATTAAAATCTAATCATAATATATCTTTAAGGCTTTTAAAAATATTTAAGATATTTTCTGTATAATATTTGTTATTATTATTAATAATAATACATGGCATCTTATTTATTTTTTAGCATTTGGACAATGGAGTAAATGTTATTCAACTGGAAACAGCAGCAGGAGCTGCCATGAAAGATTTCGATGGAGCAATAGGTAAAAAAAAATTCTGATAGTTATCTAAAACTTTCTTGTGCTAAATTTAACAATTAGTATATTAGTAAAACAGATTTTTTCGTAAAAATTTTGAAGACAAACGAAGATTCATTTTTTTCTGCTTTTTATTACAGAAGCCATGAAAATTGCTTCAAAAATTAAAACTCATAATTTTCATCAAAGACTAGTTCAAAATTAGAACCATATCCTTCCAAAATATCATCAGTTTCTCATAATAATTATTATTCACAAAATATAGCTGGTTTGCTTTTATTTTCATGTTTGTGTTTCCAGAATCTTATGAAAAAGTCAATGCGTTAAGAATATAACTTTTTTTTTTGTATCTATTATGTCCCTGCAAATTAGAATGACAAAAGTACTTAAATTTCACGAATATGAATTCGTTTGTGTAAGGTGTTTCCATGAGGAAACAAAGACGATATTAGCAAATGCAACAATTTTGATAGTTTCAAGGATCTCGTGTGCGAAAAGTCCTCTTATGAAGGGGCATTCACCTTGATTAAGTGGATGTATGTTGTTGTTACTTGTGACGCTTTACAAACCCGCGTCCTTGCATAGGGGTCGCGTGCCTTCCCCTTGATCTGGACTTCCCGGGTTCGGGCATGGCTGTTATTCTGTGTTTTATCTGTGAGTAGTGTGGATTCTCCCCCCCCACCCCCAGTAAAAAGGGTTTGTGCAAGTGAATGGGAAGCATGAAGTAGCTCTTGGTACTAGTTAGCGCTACTGAAAAGTAAGAGACTTAAAAATTTCGTCTTAAATCGCGTTGGCGGGGTGGTCGGCTGTATGCCAGAAGAAGCAGTATCTGTCAGCGGGCTTGTAAAGTGCCATTAGTAACAAAAACAACACAGCACAAACTCGATAACAGCGATTTAAGCGTAAATTATCGTCCTTTGTTTTTTCAGTAGCGCCAACTAGGGCCAAGAGTACGACTTAGCTACATCACACTTCACATTCGCTTGCACAACCTCTTTTACTGGGGGTGGGGGCTACATTCACACTACTCACAGATAGAATACAGAATAACGACCATGACCGAACAGGGACGCCCAGATCTCGGGGAAGACCCCTATGCCAGGACGCCGGCAAGTAGCTATATTGTAATGATATAGCAGTTGAAAATGTGCATTGGATTGAGCTAGGATGCATTTATACAACCATTATAATCTTGTATGATTTCTTGTTGATCCTGGTCTCTCAAAGGTATTGATTTCTTGGGTTTTGTAATTGCTACTGTTATTAGTTAAATCATGATAGTTTCACATATATTTTTTCTCTTTGTTTTTTTTATCAATATCTTGCTATTGCATTTGCATCAGCAAGAATAACACGATTAATGTTGCCGTCAATTATATATTTTACTTTTCGTTGCTTGCTTGCCAGTCGCTTCATTTCCCTCTTAAAATCCATTGAAGAATGCATCTTTTCTAAATTGGCTTGTTTCCTAAGCTGGAATAAGATTTAAAATTGCAGCAAATCGTAAGGATGAAGAAACACCGGTGTGGGAAATGTGAAATAATTAATTATTCATTTTTTAATAAAATGACTCTTACCCTCTCAAATATTTAACAAAATAAATTTAAAAAAAGTATTCCACATAGTTATTACAGAAAAGTACGTTACTCCATGCATTTCGGGGATCCTATTAAGCATTAATAAATCTATACTTATAATAAAGCTCAATGTGTGTGTGTGTGTGTTGGCGCTCTACAGGCCACACCGTTGGACCTACAGCTACCAAATTTGGTACATGTATACCTTGGAGGTCCGGAATGTGCACCTCGGAGCCCTTTTTTCGAATTTTTAATTAGAATTTGAGTTAATTAAAATTTAAGCGAAATTTCGAAGTTTTTTCGCTATAACTTCCGAAATTACGATCGTATAAACATGATTTTTACATCAATTTAAAGATTAAAAAATTAGCCTTCTAATGGTATCAGTGTTTTAATGTAAAACTCAAGCTTCTATTTTTAACGAATTTTTAAAGAAATATTTTAACTATGTTTTTTAGCACGTGACTGGATAAAATAAAACAATGCCGGAAGTTCAAATAAAAAAAATTATCATCACTAAATAAATCTGCAGATATGCAACTTTCAGCACGTGACTGGATAAAATAAAAGAAATATAAAATGTGATATTTTCTTTAAAGAATGCAAGGCAAAGCAAGGATTTCTACAATCGTTTGCAATATCTTAATAATTAATTCAAGAAATCTTTATTTATGGTAAACCTGATTGAATTTAGACAGGATATGCATTGAAATCCCGATTTAATGGCCTATTTATGTAATCGTTTGCAATATCTGTATCATTAATTTAATACTTTTTTTCCCTTTCTCGCTTTCTTTAAAAAACATATTTAATATTTTCGCAACATCATCGAAACTTTTTTTAATATTTTGGAAGCATAACCGAGGGTTAAAATTGACTGATTTATAAAATTAAAGAATATTATTAGGAAAAGGTGTACTTTTAGAACTTTTCGTGCATCATCTTAAAGAAAATGTTAATTTCAGGTCAATCAATGCCCGGAATTACTTCAAGGCTAATGAATATGTGATTTAATTGAAAATTTTAGAACGCATTACTCATGGCGAACCAGCTGGTCGCCAAAGGCGGCTAGTCTGTAATAATTTATAAATCTGTATTGAGCAAAATCTTCCATTGTCCAAGTATTTACATAGGGTTAAGTTTTTAAAGATTTACAATATCAAAAATATATGGATCTATTTACTCTTTATTTAGGTATCAACGTGCCGAGGAGTCGGTTCTTGCCCGTGAAGAAGACCTCCGACCTGTTGCTGGTGATGAGCAACCTGTATAACATGAAGAACGGCAGCCTCATCATGAGTCCGGAAAGAGCGTTCCCCACTACACCCCTCGTCAAGCTAGGAGATTTGCATTTCCTCAAGGTGCACCGATTTTTGTGATATATAATAAATAATGCAATGATTAAGTTATTCCCACTCTTTTCACATTTACATCTCTTTAGCTATTTTCCTTTAGCTGAATTATTGCTTGTAGCTTAAAATTGAGGGTCGTATATACTTGTGTTCAGACTAAGAGATTTACTAATTTTGTCACGGGCCTCGGTAGCCTGGTTGATAGAGCATCAGTCTCGCAACCGAAAAGTAGCGAGTTCTGTCCTCCTCTCTGCCAAAGACCGCCGTGTTGGCTCATAGCAGTTGGGACACGTTAACTGCAAAGTCCTCCGAGTTCCCATAACCTCTGGAGGTGCTGAATCAGGGATGAATAGGTCTCCGATTTGAATCTCAATTCTGAATTGCAGATGGAGGAATGAGTGTATGAATGAGTTCGATCGCCCCCTAAAAAGGGTTGTGTCGTGTGTGTTCGTCTTTTCATCTGAACGGCGCTCGTTCACAACGAAAGGTGCACACTTCATTCGAAAGAGCTCCGCTCATTCGGTTTGGTATGACCAGGTGGCATTAGACCCACCTTTTGCTAAATTGTCGCTTGTAGCTTAAATTTGGGGTTGTATATACTTGTGTATACTAATTTTCTCACTTTTTTCGAATATTATTGAAAGAAAAGTAGTGCTAATAGTTCTATGCAAAGATGTAAATCCCACGTATCGAATGTATAAAAATATATTTGCGTCACGGTGGTATGTGATACTTTTGCTCTTCATTTTCTGTCCTTATCTCTAATAATTTAACGATTTTTTTGGAAGGAGGAATCTTCCGCATGGAAATATATAAAATGATAGCATTTGGACGATTGTGGAGAGAATGGGGTGTTGTTTTCAACTCTATTTCTTCAGAACAATGACAAAATTGTAATTCCCATATCCAATTTATAAAAACAATGTGAAAGTAACGCATTTAGGGAGAGAAATGAAGCCGGACAAAAAGCCAGGCGAATAATGAAGACTATATTCAGCTTTTACCTAGAGTCCTAATAGCAGTACCAGATTCCTAAACTCTTCCATGATTTAAGATCTTCGTCGCCAAAAGTAGCCAAGTTTAACATTCCTAGACGCCTATAGGAAAAGTCTACAAGAAATCTCCCGTCTCACGTATTTCTCACGAACAGTAAGGCCCGTATAGCATAATGCAAGAAACATTGATGTTGGATTGGGGTTCATTAGAGATTCATTCTATTCATTCAATAAAGAATTCCGGTTCAATTGTACCAGAAATTCTCCGGTTACGTAAGGAATGCTTAGTTTCTGTACGCTACTTGTGTGTCTTATTCATAACAAAATGTGCAGAAGTTATGGTGATAACTTACCAAGAGTTAAAATTCTTTCAATTTTGAATATAAGTGAGATTTCGAAACATGACTTTTAGAAATGAGAATTTTTAATTTGAAAGTTTTTAAAATAATATATTATTGATAAAATGGTTAACTATATAGGTTAACTTTTAAGAATGAGAATTTGAAATTTGAAATTCTTTAAAATAAAATATTATTGATAAAATGGCAAATTACGTAGTTAAATAAATAAAAAAAACTGCCACATGACAGAATATGTATTTATTTTGTTAATTGTGTGATTTAAAAAAATCACTAAGCACAGAATACAGTAGATGTAGCGAAGACAGATGAGCATTATCATATTGCGATGTTTGGACTAGAATTTCGAGACTGTTTTTAAAAAGAAACATCTTTGTGGAGTCTCAGACATAGACAAATCATTAAAAATTTATTGAGTTGTAATTGCATTTTTCTGGTTTAAATTGATCAATTATTACTACTCATTTTGGATGAGTAATTTGTCTTCCGCTGGTGTGCTGCGGTGTGGAGAGGGAGGTTCTCGTCATCTGACCATGGTTGAAAATGACGAAATAGCCCTTTTCAACTTTCCCAAATAGCCCTAGTGTTGCTTTACAATTGGACATTAATATAACTAAACTAAACTAAAACTAGAAACTAAACTGGACGAGTAATTTCCTCTTACTTCTACAGGTTCGTGATTTCCTTTCACGATTCGACAGCATTCCGGACATGCTGGAGCTGGATCACTTGACGGTCTCGGGTGACGTCACATTTGGAAGGGGTGTTTCTCTCAAGGTAAATCATGGCTATTCTCCTGTTTTCACGAATAATTATGACAGTTTAATTATAAATAATATATATATATATATATATATATATATAAGGAAAAAAACAATAAGATTTGAATAAAAACTTGTATAATAAAATAAATATATTATTTTAACACATAATAATGTTAACATTATATTATAAAGTTTAATATATATATATAAATAAGGAGAAAATAATAAGATTTCAGTAAAAACTGATATAATAAAACATGTTAAAATATGTATAGAATAAAAAAATCATAAGTTATAAAAATTTTATATGAAAATACAAATGGAAATTGATGGTCAATTTAATAAATTTATATCAAGTATAAAAGCCTAGCAACTATTCATCCGAAAAAGAGTTCAGAGGTTATTTAGAAGTTTGTTGTTGTTTTTTACAATGATACTTGTCATTTACAAGCCCGCTGATCACAGTCAGAGATTTTAAGCCGAAATGAGCGTCCCTTGTTTGTCAGTATTGCCAACAGTACGACGTAGTTACTTCATGCTTCACATTCGCTTGCACAACTCCTTTTTACAGGGGGACACGTTCACACTCCTCACCGATAGAACACGGAATAAAAACCACTCCCGAACCCTGAATCTAACCCGGGACACCCAAAACACTAGGAAGAAACGCTACCCCTAAGCCAGGAAGCTGGCGTTTAGAAGTTTGTTTCTACTGATGTTCTAATCTTTCTTTAATATGCATTAATAATATAAATCGATGAAATGCGTGTCTTAATTATGTTTTGATATTATTCAACAGGTAAATAACTTAAATCCTTATATCATTTCAATAAAGAAATTATACAAGTTTTTTCATCACCATAATTTGCTAAATTTCTAAATGATCAGTTGGGTATGCAAGATAATTGACCGAATTTAAATATTTTAATTTCTTTTTATGCGCATAACAACCGAAATTTACGGAAGCTCATTTTACTTTTCTACACGATAATAGAGATGAGTACTACTGGTATTTGCAAGTCCAGTCAGAGCCGGCCTTCTCTACGAAGGGGACCGGGTACAATAAATTATTTGGGCTCTAAATTGTTAGCAAAGCAAAGTAAACAGAACCCCCCCACCACCACCAAAATTTGCCTATTATAATGAAGCGTGATTTTGTTTTTGCTATTCATTATTCCAGAAAAAGGACAATTTTTCCAATTTTTTTTTCGATACTTAGTACAGCAAGAGCGTTTAAGCATTATACGCTATTATACCATATGCCTGACGAAAGAAAATCCTTTATTTCATTTTAATTTTCTGAAAGAGAGCTCAGCATTTATTATATTTAGTAACTGGTAAAGGATTGAAAAAAAAACATTACTTTAGATCGAACCAAAAGTAGATGGCTGATGATTTGCAAATCCATTCGAACCCATCCTCAGTCTCGACTTCTGGGCGCCGGGCACGCCGCTCTGTCTTAACATGTCTGATGGGGATTTCCTTATTCATAGATGAACTTTTCCCACTTTTTCATAGATATCACTGCGATCTTCGCCTCATAAAGACGTCAGTCGATGCCAGACCTTTTATATGTGTCAAATAATTATTGTTCAGAACATTGTTTTAAATTCTTAATCACTGTGGAAGCCCCCTTCAGTCTTAGGGCCCGGGTGCATAGTACCCACCACACCCACCAGAGGGCCGGCGCTGCGTCCAATCCGAAGATAATCATGAACGGTGATAGGCATGTGGGTAGCATACTCACTAGCTTGATGGATATAGAGACAGCCGTTGAATGCTCCAATGGAAATCATGTGTAGTCAGTGACCGACTCTAAAATAACACGTATCATTTTAATAGAGATTGAAATGTCCGATTAGAGACTTGTACCACCGATGAGTGGGACACTAATGATGATGATGTCGTGTCCGTGTGTTCACGGAAAGGGGGTACAGTAACCTCTGAGGGTAAAGACCCTTGAGCCCCCAGAGAAAAGGAGTCTGACTTCCAGCTCATATGCAAATAACACACACATTCGCTTGCACAACCCCTTTTTACAGGGGGGCACATTCACACAACTCACATATAGAACTCACAAAAGAAGAGCCATGTCCGAACCGGGACACGAACCCAGGACGCCAAAGTGGGACACTGATGCCCCTTCAAATAACATGCGTTATGGGTGGTTGGTACTAAGGTGAAGATCTGTACAAACTAATTTGTGACTCCAGTTATTGGAAATCTCTTTAACTGAACATTTCATTGAAGAGAAATGCCAATTTTTTCGATGTGATAATAATTATTAATTACTTTTTTGTGAATATTTTTAACTGTGCTAGAGAATTGTTATAATTTTATTATGAATTAAATTCTCATGAATGAAATAGACTAATTCGAATCTTCTTATTTCAGGGTACCGTAATCATCATCGCTAATCATGGAGACAGAATTGACATACCCCACGGCGCATGCCTAGAAAACAAGATTGTCTCAGGAAACCTGCGCATTCTTAGTCACTAGATACATGCATGCTGCCATTTTGAAATTCCCAATAATCTAAATTAATGGGACATCCAGATGATTTATTTTTGTAAAGAAACTTTCATATTCATGTTGTTGATTGTGTTTTCGTCGAAACGATAAATATTCATCGAATAACTGGTAGAAAATGCGCCCGTTTCCAATATCGTCTGACGCTGGAAATTGTGATTCCAGTCACTTTTTTATCAGATGCGGAGGAAATTAATCTAGAAATAAAGTGTTATGTTTCAGAATTCTATGATTTTTTTTTCTGTTACATGTGAAATCAAACCTATTAAATGAATTCTTGTAAGTGATCTAAGTGATAAATCTGTAAGATAATTTAACAATCTCCAAACAATCTTTAAAAAATGGGAAGGATATAAGTAATAATTTTTTTAATGTTTAGATCGTGAATGTTTTTAAAGTAAGTTTTCTTTGCTTTAATGTGCATCATACAAAGCTGAACGAATATCTACGTAAAATTCTGATGGTGGAAAATGTCCCTTACGTCTTTATGCGCACGATATAAAAATATTAATCTCTTTGGACTCCCGGGCCATGGTGGCCTAGTGGTAAGATCACAGCTTCGGAACTGGAGGGTTGCAGGTTCAAGACTCGATTCTACCAAAGATTCGTCGTGTGAGGAGATCTCGTGCACTTTAAATCTGTCTAGCCAAAAATCCTCCCGCTGGTGTGATGTGTTGTGGAGACGGGGGTGCCTGTTCAGGTGTCTTTCTCCTCATCTGATAGCGGTTTATTTACGAGGTCCGTCCCAAAATAGCCCTAGAGTTGTTTTAAAACGGGGCGTTGATATAACTAACTAAAGCAAACTCTTTAAATTCCCGTATCCTGTATATTTTTTCCAGTTTATAAAAACTTTTTTACCACCGTTGTTTCTTCTATTGTTTCGTAGAATGAAGATGAAATCTTATAACTCAATAACATTTAGAATACGCTAAAAATATGAAAAATTATTAACGGATTTTGTAATATATTGCACATCAAAACTGAACAATTCGAAAGTTATTTTTACTAAAGTTCATTAGTATATTAAAGTCTGATACACCTTTTAATATATTGTTTGTTAAAAGGCAGTATTATGATAACTCTTTTTTTTTGTATTTACAGATAAAAAATCTGGTTTCGATAATTTAATGTTTAAAATTTACAAGCTGGATTGCTGAAAAGATACGAATAAATACGAACAGCTTATTTGATGATTTCGTTTATTAATTTTTATTTTTAATTTTTAAGACACATTGAATTATGCCTTCAATTCTGAAAATTGTCTTGTCTAGGTCATAAATTAGATTAATAAGATAACTTTAAATACGAGATATCAATTCTAATGTCCAAAAAACTAAAATTACTTTTTCGTTTTCATTAATTTATGATTTCCTCTATAAATCGACATTTTAGCTACTTCAAAAGAATTTTCCAGGAATGTGCTTTACCTGAAAAAAATTCACAGTTGAAACACCAATTGGTACTTTTAAAATTAATTTTCTTACAATTTTCATCAATTCCCGGGCTACCTACTAAACGTCGTTTGGGACCATCTGCTGAAGTTGTCGGTTGAATTCGGCAACTGTCTCTCTCTTTATATATATATATATATATATATATATATATATATATGGATACTGTTGGCACTTTTTGAAACAGCTGGTTTTATTGCTAATAATATACACTGAAGTGACAAAAGTCATGGGATGACTGTTAATATCGCGTCGGTCCTCCTTTTGCCCGGCGAAGTGTAAAAACTCGACGTGTCATGGAGTCCACAAGTCGTTGGAAGTCCTCTGCAGGAATATTGAGCCATGCTGTCTGTATAGACGTCCATAATTGTGAAAGTGTGGATGGTGCAGGAGTTTGGGCACGAACGGACCTTTCGATGCTGTACCATAAATGCTCGATGGGATACATATCGGGCGATCTAGGTGGCCATATCATGCGCTGGAATTGTCCGGAATGTTCTTCAAACCAATCGCGAACAGTTCTGGCCCACTGACATGGCGCATTGTCATCCTTAAAAATCCCATCGTTGTGTGGGTACGTGAAGTCCATGAATGGATGCAAGTGATCTGTAAGCAGCTGAACATAACCATTTCCAGTCAATTATCGGTTCAGCTGCACCAGAGGACCGAGTCCATGCCATGTAAAAACAGCCCACACCATTATGCAGCCACTACCAGCTTGAACAGTGCGTTGCTGACAATTTGGGTCCATGGCTTCGTGGGGTCTGCGCCACTCTCGAACTCTACCATCAGCTCGTAACAACTGAAATCGTGACTCATCTGACCACGCCACGGTTTTCCACTAGTCTAGGGACCAGTCGATATGCTCACGAGCCCAGGAGAGTTGCTGCAGGCGATGTCGTGCTGTCAGTAAAGGCACTCGAGTCGGTCTTCTGCTGTCATAGCCCAAGGAAGACAAATTTCGCCGCACAGTCCTATCGGACACGTCCCTCGTACGTCTTACATTGATTCCTGAAGTTATTTGACGAAGTGTTGCTTGCCTATTAACATTTACCATTCTTCACAGACGTCGGCGGTCTCGGTCGTTAAGTGCAGGTGGTCGCCCACTGCGCTGTCCATGATGGGATGTGATGCCTGAAATTTCATACTCTCGGCACACTCTTGATACTGTGGATCTCGGAATGTTGAATTCACTAACGATATCCGCAATGGAATGACCCATGCGTCTAGCTCCAACTAACATTCCACGTTCAAAGTCTGTTAATTCTCGTCGTGCCGCCATAAATCACGAAAAACCTGTTCACATGAATAACTTGAACACAAATGAAAGCTCTGGAAAACGAACTGCGCCTTTATACTTTTTCGCTGCGATACTACTGCTATCTGTATATTTGCATATTGCTATCCCATGACTTTTGTCACTTCAGTGTATATTCTTGTGTGCATTATGAAATCTTAAATTTTTAGCCGATACATAGAAATATATAAAAAAAATGGCAATCAAAGAATTTTTATTTCTCACACGATACAAAAACTTATATATGTTTTTTTTATTATAGATACTTGTTACTAGGTGAAGACAGTTTGTTATTATGTGAAGCATATTTCTTTTACACATGTACGCTGAATGAATACATATACACGCAATAATAAGATAAAAACGAATGTTTTTGAACTTTCTGTGTCACAGTAAAAATAAAATCTTTAAATTTTTCCGTTATTTTTTACAATGAAGGAAAAAGTTTCCAGTAAAGTAAGAAAAAGAAAATTATTTTAAGGAAAAAGATGAAGATTTAGAAATTTAATTAAATCAAGTCTGATTATTTCTTAAGAATAACATTTAAATTTTTGTTAAATGTTTCACATTTTCGAGGGATGCTATTTTCACATTTTTTACTGTCTACAAAAGTACTTTTAGTATAAATCAATTCAAATATTCTGAAAAGAGGCAGAGCAATCATTTTTATCTTTATTTCACATGAATCATCTGTTCAAAAATACTCTACGTTCAAAGGAATTAAGAATTTTGATTAAGAATGCATACCTTTGAATCATAATACATTCTTCTAGGCAGGTTTAAGAACATTCTAATAATCCAAATTAACTTTTATTAAATTAATTGACTTTATTAACTGTTTTCAGATATGATCATTCATTTGGATATCATAGTTTCATTATTTGATATTTCTTTCAAGAAAACTTTGGTTTATTCAGTACTAGCTATAACCCGCGATGCGCTTGGAAATTTTGATGTATACGTACAAAAAACTATCAAATAATGACAAATAAAAAGAATAAACCTAAACCTAACCTAAAAACGATACATTTAAAAGTATAAGCATATACGAAAAATATATAACATAAGTACAATTTTATAACAAAAACACACAACTAACGTAAAAACAATTTATTTACATTGTAAAGCAAAAGAGCAAATCAAGTCCGAATTTCTTTAAAATCAGGTCAAATCTATTTTATTTATAGATCGAGATTGAGATCCCTACAACAGTAATTTTTAAACTTTTAATTAAAATGAAAACACAGTTGTCATCACACGCAAACACATTTGATGTCACGACAATCACTCGAACTTTCAACATCAGTTGGCCTAACGCACATGTCTGACTTTAATACACCAGTTGCGATAATGTAAAGCAGATTAGAAATTTTTTATTTCCTTTCTTCTGTTTTCTTTTAAAAGTACTTCAGAATGAATCCGAAAGATCGATTCATTAACAAAATTTGAATTTAAATACATCAAACTCAAAGAAACCACTCAATGAAGCGGAATAAAAAGTAGCCTGTTTTCTATTCCAGACTATAATCTATCTTTGTGCTAAATTTCATCCCATTTTGTTCAGCCGTTCTGGCGTGATGTAGTAACAAACATCCATCCTTTCACATTTATAGATTAGTATAGATTTTTTTCATATCCATCTGCAAAAAAAACATAACAATAAAAATGGTGTATTGGAGGAAATTGAAGTTTTGAACTAAAAAACGTCGATCCCATCTTGTAATTTGGCTTATGAAATCAAATTTTTGATAATCAAAACATTTCATAGTCAAAGTATGGTATAAGCAAAATGTTTCACTCATAATTATTTCTGTAAGTTTAACACAAGCAAGCTGTAGGTAAAAAGCGAACCGAACATACTCAGCACAAAGTTTGGAGTCAGCTCTCCTAATCCGAAAGCAGACATAGCTGGAAATTTCTTTGCCATCATTAAGTCAAGGAAACGAATGGAATCTTGATTGCACGCAAGCTGTTTACTCATCTTATCTCTAGTCAATAGAAGCGACATCTCTATTTTTTGATACACATTGCTGATTCTGGATGCGCTGTACACCACGCCGATGATGGAAGCAGGAATGAGGGTCACTACCAAACAGCTCTCGATTACCTGAGGTACGGTAAAGTCTTCCTTTTTCATCAAAAGGAACATTGCAAGGGAGCAGTAGAGGGTGGTCGTTTGGAAGCAGAGGAGTAGAAAGCAAATTCCCGAGGTCGCATCTCGAATTTCATGAGCTAATTCGAAAAGCAAAGCGTGGATCTTGGCGACTGATAGGATTTTGTTTCTGTCAGACAATGTAGCAGGATCATCTAAATTTTTATGAAATCGCAGAAGGAAATCGCCAAATTCGTAGAAGAGGACACAACATGTTACAGCAATGATACATGGATAGGTATATTGATAAGCAAATATTAATTGCATTGTACAAAACGGAATCACAAATGAAATTCCTTCATCCTTAAATTCTGTGAAGAAACTATAATAGAGAAACAAAGCACTGTTTCGTGGTAAAGTCAAAGCCGAGAAGAAGGCCGTGAGTATTACAGTCAGAAGTAGGGATGAGATCGCAAAATTAATTTTTCTCGTGCTACGATTTGTCGAATGATTCATTAAAAGAACATCAATTCTGTAATACTGATCAAGTATAAATTCCATTAAGTGTCTTTTCAAATTGATCCCATGCTGTAGAAGAACTGGGAATATAGCAGCAACAGCAAATCCAAGTGTGACTTCCTTTTCTTCAGAGCTATTTGTGTACATAGGAACCGTCATAGCTAAGATGTAAATCATTATCAAATGCATGAAAGCAAAGTGAATTTTTGTTATAAATTTGTAAATTTTCCACTCTTTTTCGCTAGAACTGATGCAGTAAATTTTCAAGAAAACGTGTAACAGTCCACACTGCAGTCGAGATACAGGAATGTTTTGATCATAATTTGAGTTAAGTTTATTCCTCTCCATAAGTTCTGCTATTGTTTATAAGAATGATAATAAAAATAGACCACCTCTCAACTTTCCAGCAGAATTAGGATCTCTTCACAATTGCGGTCACTTCATACTGTAAAGTTGCGCGACTACTTTTTGGAAAGAAATGCTTTTAAAAAAATCGTACATGTTTTTGATAAAATGTTTCAGCATTTTTAGAATCGTTATATCGTTAATCGTTTTTAGAATCGTTCAAAATATTTCAATGGTTCTTCCGATCTTTGAAAAGCAACATCTGCTTGTTTCCCAGTGTGAAATAAAATGCGTTAAAAGCATTTATTAACTTTGTAGCAACTTCTACCTTCATTTCTTCATTATAGTCAGAAAGCGGAGGTCCATTTACGTAAGAATCTTGAATAAAATATGAATCTTTTTGTCCTCTTTGTGATCTTGGTATATTCTTTTTATTGACGAAGACCAAGTTAGGTGCTTGTATCGAAAAAAATAATAACCTATGAATTATTAATTGGATTTTTAGTATATTGCAAATAATAAGAGCGGTATAATATAGATCAGTTTCATATCTCATGAATAACGATGACATGAAAAGCAATTTTCTTTGAGATATTGTTTTTTTGGGGGTTTTATTCCAGTTATAGTCTAGCAATAATCCATGCCATAGTACGAAGGAAATGCTACTTTTTTATAATGCTTCTTCACTAGAGTGAAGTATTAACCCATTTATGAATATGGTTAAAAAATTGGGATTTTTGCATGAAATTTCTATATGTTAGGTAAAAAAATATAATAAAAATAACTTTTATGTGTGGGGGTGTCACAAAAATGGAACAGTGGGCATAAATGGGTTAAAGAATTACTAGCAAGCAATTCATACACAGAATAAGAATTCTTTCAGTAAATCAAACGCCATCTCCTTTGAGCAATGACAATTTAAAATTTGGAAATGTGCAATTATATTGAAAGGAAAGACCCCGAAATTCTCTTGCAAATTTTTGTATTTAATATACATTATGCAATACAAGAATCATTTAAATGAACTGAATATCCTTGGTTTTAAAAATAATTGCAAATAAGTTATGCTCAGGAGACAGAAAAAAAATTAAAAACTTTTTTTTCCTGATTTTTTTAAACTTTAATACACAAAGAGATAATAAAATATTCATTAGAATTATTTTGATTGTCATAGTAATCAATTTAGCTGAAAAAATTTAATCTTAAATTCAAAGCTAATTTTAAATTAAGGAAAAAGGAAAAGTACTTCTTTCTAGTAAAAGAAAGTGACCCAAGAAATAAAATAAAAAGACATTTAAACGGATTTCAGTTAAATAAAACACAGCTGGAATAGTCTCCTAAAAACATTTTCGCATATTCTCTCATAAAGATGTTATCTTAGGGAAGGTTTGGCAGGGAATTAGTATATAATATTTACGAAATATTAGCCTTTGAGATGAATTTAGCATTTTTACTGAATCTATCTTGTGATTCTTGACTATTAATTCTAGCCTTGCATTTAACATTATCCGAAAATCGCATTTGTATTTTAGGCACATTTCTCTCTCTCAAATCGAATGAAACAAAAATTTTGCACAGAACTGCTCTTGTAGCCATAAAATTGCATACCAAATTTGACTGAAACTAAAGAAAGAGATCAATCCTTATCTACAATATATATTATATTGCCTACACAATAGATATTAAATCAATATACTGAGTGTAATCCATCTAGCTCTCTGCGTTTTGAAGTTATATTGTTAACTTGTATTCAAAGACAGACTTCCTCTGAAAAAAGCTTGTTCAAAGTTTGACAGAAATGTACTTATTTGGTGTAAAGATCGTATACCAAATTTTATCCGCCTATATCAAAGCGTTTTTGAGTTACCCTTGACACAGACAGACAGATATAATACCAGAAAAATGTGTTTAAGACATGAAGATCTCCTGTTTTCCCTGGTGTATGGATTAATCTCCATTTTGAAATTTTCGATAATAACAATACTTTGTATGCAGATCATATACTAGAAAATAAAATCGTCTGAACGTTTCTTTTTTTTTTTTTTTATCATTTACTAAGTTTTGCGAAAGTATGGTATTCTATAGCATGAAATGTTGAATTTCTGAATTGTGACACCGCTACATCTTTTCTTCTACATCTTTCTTGAAAAATCAATGAATTAAATTTATAATTAAATTAAATTTTTGCCATAAATATTCTTAATTTCCCTCACTTATATAGCTGTATGCAAGGTTCATCGAAGTGAAAAGGAAAAGACTGATTCTTCCTAGTTAAGGAGAGTCTCCTAGATGCCCCCTGATTAAAGACCCTTGTCAAATCAATGGCACAGAAGAGAGTCACTTAAGACATTTTTCAGGCACTTGATAAGCTCATTTAAAATTTGAAGTAGAGATTAAATTGTGCAGTATGTTAACAACCTTTCACATGGAAGATATCTCGCATTTGAAAAGTTATCTCCCTAATTTTCAGCAATCCATTACGTCACTTAACTGAAAAATTCATTTCTATGATGAAAATACTGGCACCCAATCATGCTGTTCTACATCATCAATGGAATCCCTTGGCCGTGGTTTAAAAGTGAAGTATGACGGAAGTTGGATCAAAAGTTATTTTACTCTAAACCAGCGGGTGACCGAGCTCCGCTCGGAGAAAACAGGTATCGAAGCTAACTCGAAGATTTAAATTTTCAATTGTGATTTATCAAAACAATACATGCCATAAGAAAATTTGTGAAACCATTGGTGAAAAGATAACCGGTTAAAGTGCACCATTGTAAACTATTCTAAACAAAGTTAGAGTTTGGAAAGGGAACTATTCTATACAAAGGTAAAGATTGAAGTGTGTTGAAGTTCAGTATTTTTGACAAATTTATTTAGAAAAACCAAACATATATACATACATAAGAAACATATTATAAACCTATAACAGCATAAACATAAAACTTTATTAGTTCGCCATATTGGCTATAGATGGCAGCACGTTACCGCTTGAAAATTTAAGTAGCAATTATGGCGAACTAATAAAGTTTGAAAATATCCTATCTGTAACTCCGAACTGCTCGACCGTAGCGCTTCAAAACCGGCGCTAATCGATTCCTCGTGGCCAAAATCCCCAGACCCCCAAGTTTACCGGAGTTTATTAATTCTGGGGCGATTTTCGACTTGGCAACCATTCCTCGTATTATAGTATTAGATAAATCATTGCGTTGGCTGCTATATTTTATGAGTTTTGAGTTTTGCGATTGTATGAAGTTTTATTGGATATCATCTAAAATTTAGATGACATCTAAGGACTGTGTTCAGAAACGAATAATCACGTTCAGATGACGAGTGCAAATAGTTTAATCACTTTTTATTCCGCGATATAGTAAAAAAAGATGTTTCTAACGAGATAAGAAAACTCAGAAACATTAAAAAAAAGAATTTTAGGTTACACATAAAAAAAGGAAAAAAGATGTGAAAAATCCATCTTATCATTAAACAAAGATGCACACTTCAAGAATTATTTCTGATGAGTAATTACAGTGACTCAAAATTAGAGCTTATTAATCAACTTTCTTTTCATAATAATCTACAAAAGTATAATTCCAATTATAATTTCAATTTTATAGTATTAAAATTACGAAATAAGAAACGAAAAAATGTTATAGTATTTATTATTATTTATTTATTAGATAAGTTTGGGTAATATTTATACATAAACAAAAATAAATATCTATTCCAGGAAAAAAAATCCATACAGAAAGAGATCAAAATCTATTATCTCTTAATTTTCTAAGGAATTATGAGTATGTGTCCTGTTTTACAATATCAAGACCGTATTGCAATACAACAACAATTTTATTTCTGTACTTATATCCACAAGAATAAATCAAGAATTTTTTAGAAAAGGAAAAGAAAATCACCAGCCAAAAAACTTTCAAAGTCCACACAAATGAATTTTTTCAAATTCACAATAAAAAAATGCAGCAATTTTTTTTCCTGTATATACTTATCTCCAAACCGGTAAATCAAGATTATTCACTAATCAAAAAAAAAAAAAAAAAAAAAAAAAAAAAAAAAAAAAAAAAAAAAACGAGCTGAAGAACATTTAATGTCTATACCAATGAATTTTTTTTTCGAAGTCACAGTCAAAAAAATTATAGGGAATCATTATCTTTCCATTTTAAATCCTTAAAATTTAGTTAAATATATAAGTCGATTTTTAAAGAAAAAAATTCATATTGAAATTAGAAAAAGAAAATGCTTGTATATATATGTTAGATTGCACTGAAATATTTTTATTTTTCAATTTGACGAGACTCTAACGACTGCAAGCTTTGGCGACTAATAATAATTTTTTTTGCCCAGAGAGGAATGAGTTTTGCCCCGTTTTTCTTCATCTACCTAATTAAAAATCAATTGCAGCTCCTTCCGAGTGAGGTTTACTCATTTAAAATAATTAATGAAGGCCTGAAGGAGGCACTCAGATTCTCAATGAAAGAAGTTAAGCATTTGGAATTAAATACCTTTTTTATTTGCAAGGAAAAGGTGTTTTAAAGATTGATTTATTTAAAAGTTTTAATAATGGACAAAACCATCATTTAAACTCAGACATAATTAATTTTTGTTTTCTTTAGATGAAAGGAATTTTTACTCTCCTGTATAACCCTTTAGGGGAAAGAACGCAGGAAAATAAAGGCATTTGTGGTTAAATTAGTACGGTTTACCACTATTAAGTGGAATGTATGCGGATCTCAGAATTAAGAAAGGACCTGAAGATTGTCAATAATGATTTCAGTACAGTACTGATGGCACCAAAACCCTGAAGGATATGTTGTCAAAGATGGATAGTTTCATTCCAACTGTTTGAGAGTGTGCAGGTGTGGAGAAAGACAGCTATTCACAACCCCGAAAGGAATTTTAGTTTGACTGTTCGGTCCATGTAAGGTTGGATAATACTTATTCAGCGGTCGACCACTACAAATCCTGTCGATTCCGCTACGTTTAGTGGTGGCGGGGTGGTAGGCTGTATACAAGAAGAAGTGGTTGGTTAACGTCACTCTTGAGGGAACACAAAAGGATGGATGTGGATACCTCTCACCGATGACGCTGTAAAATAGGGAAGGGTTGTACCGTGGCCACTGATGACCTTTAGGATTCAATCACAGTTTCCGTCAGTTTTGCTGTCCGAAAAACTTAAATGTTTTTATATGTGCCTTACGGCTGGTCGGAGTAGTTAGTATATGATTTACTTTTTCGTATACAAAGCATAAAGAAAGTATCTTAGTAATCAAAAAATTCGAAATCGAGATTTCGACAAATCTTTACGTTTTATACCTCCCTGACTTCGAAGAGCACATCTCTGGATAATGTCTATACGTATGTGACAAATTTGTAGAATTCTTTCAAATTTTGACCAAATTCTATTCAGAGGAAGTCTGCCTATCCAACTGTTCAAATATTAGGTAATACGTAAAATGAAAATAATGAGATAGATAAAATTCTCTACGCCAATTTAATTAGTTTAGTTTAGTTTAATTTACGTCCCTTTGTAAAGCAACACTAGGTCTGTTTTGAGATACACCCCGTCATTTTGAACCACGGTTAGGTGACGGAGGCGACACCTGAACGAGCATCCCCCTCTCCACACCATCGGGAGGACGTTTGGCCTGACAGATTTAACGTGCAAGAGAAACCCTCACGCGACGGTTCTTCGGTGGAATCGAGTCTCGAACCTGAAACTTTCCAGTTCCGAAGCCGAGACCTTACCACCAAGCCATCGCAACAATTGCAACCTCTGCAACAATTTAAAATCTACATTGTAGACATGTGTTCAATTTGGAGTGAAATCTAAGAAAGGATTGAGCATCTGTGAGTCTGCGCCTTTAGAACATGTAATTGCAATAACTGGTAAACGGAATGTTTAGAACATTTCAAATTTTAAATGCAATTTGTAGTTCTGCATCAGATTTTGACTTACTTCAACCGGTTGGGAAAAACGTGCCTAAAGCAGAAATTCATTACTGCATACCATTAATTGAATATCAGGGATTAATCGCCAAGAAAATTTACCAAGGACTCGACAGATTCAGGGGAAATGCTAAATTATTGTACGTCAATACCATGTAAGGCGTTCTCTGTCTTACCGGAGCATCGCAATTTTTGTGCTGAGTGGTGGTGGGAGGGGAATAACCTTGTTAGAGAGTATGCGATAAAGTTTGTGGGGATGCAGGACCAATTCCGTTGATTAAATCACTTGACCAGCTGATTTTTGCTTGAAAAATATAGTATGCTTGATATTTATATGTTTGAAATATTTTTTACTATAGCTCTCCTTAGTTTAATAAAAAAAATTCTTTCTTTAATTACGACCGCAGCTTAATGTAATTATAATGTAATTAATTCGTAGAAAATCCCCGTGACAGGAAATATTCGGTTTGCATATGATAAGAAATCCCATAAACTCATACACAACACTCTATTCCACAAGAAAAAATACAACAAAACTGTTATCTGGCAAAAAGTCTTTTTCATATAACATATTAATATTTTAATCTTTCTTCCAAATCATAAACGACATTGAACATTTCTACTAATAATACTATTGTGTTGAACAATTTTGCAGCTGTTACTACCCACTTTTTTATTTTTGAAGTCCTTCACAAATACACAATAGTGGGCTACAAGCCTCATCTTGCACATCTTCCATAATTTTTGCTGTTGCACTTCTTTGAAGTTCGAGAAGTTGTTTTTCACACCAATTCTTCAACCGAGAGAAAAAAAAAGAATGCAATGGGAGTGATACACATCTATAGTGTAAACACATATTAGGTTTTGAGCCAAAACCAACCGGGGTTTGAACGTCTGTATGTCTGTATTTTCAGAAATGTTGTTGTTGCTAATCTCCATGGCCTGATTTAGTCAGACCAAATCCAAAAATCTGTTGACAAGACGAAAGTTAAAAATTAAGGAAAGGTGAAAATAAATTTCTCCCCAAAAAAGTCCTAAACAATCTAGAATATGTTCAGCAGAGACCTGATGTTGGCGGCATTACGGGCAAAGAGTGTAAGATTGTTCACCTTGAGAAAAGATGACACTCAAGGTGGTCATTGGCAAGGCGCGACAGGCAAGTGTTGGTTTTTCTATCATGAGAAAGAAATAAGGAATGGCCTGGCTTATTGGCCCTATACCAATCATGGGTAGGGGGAACTATCCAGTTCTTATTATTTAGGGATTTCGCCAGAGAGAAGAGAAGTATGTGAGCTCAGCAGAAGATGGAGTCGCTAGGCTGTTTCCTTTCTTTGCAAGCGAGTCCACTGTTTCGTTACCACATGAAATGAAATCCAATGGAAGTGAATATTGCCGCATAAAGAAAGTTTACCACTAGCACAGTGGCTGAATGGTCAAAGCACGCGATCCAAACCCAGAGATTGTGAGTTCGATGTTCGCAATGGCTGTTGTATCCAAAGCATTAATCTTTAGTTTGTTTCTTTATGTTCTCTAACATTCTAGACCTTTCTTTGTTATGCATATTGTTTCTCGAATATTCTTTTCTTGTATAAAAGCTGATATCTACTCGCCGAGGGAAACTTCTCGACCTTGTCAAGTGACAAGTCGCTACTTTCCTTCAATAAACTTGTTTGTTAATTAAAAGCTGACGATGTGTTTATTTAAATCTTCTTGACAATATCATGTTGGAGGGAAATCAACTTCAATTTCTGAAAAATAGACTAACTTGCTTTACTTCCAACATAGGTCCAATTGTTAAGGTGGTCCATTGAGCTGCGGATATCAGCAAGAATACAAAGATTTTTATAATTATTCAGAAACGTACAATGAAAAAATGAAATCAAAAATATTTTATATATGGAAGCACCAAAATATGATATTTTGACGCAATTTCGGGAAATAGAAACCGGTATCTTATTACGAAGGAACATCTGCTACGAGGTCTTTCTGTTGACAGAAAGTTTCGAATGCCTGCAATCCAAAGCAATGTACCTGAGTTGTGTACATTTGAAACCAATTAATTTTACTCTCACAAGTCAATCGAAAGATACTCTTAGCTGTTTTGAGAAAAACGGAATAATTCATTTCCATTTGGAAAATATTGAATGATTCTGAAACTTTTTGAATGTGATGAAGGATAATGTAAGTGTTACATATTGTGAGGATAAACATCATAGTAAATTTTTCTATTGATCAGTTAACTTTTTTGTGTGTTTCAAAAAAGTGCTTTAAACAATGTAAAATGATAGATCTGGGGAAGGATATGGAATAACAGAACATAATTATGTTTCGAATCTTTGCTTATGATTAACTAAGATTTGAATATACCACCATTCGTGCAATAAAGTGTTGACAACCCTATTAAAAACCACTCGACAGCTAATAGTGTAGGGTTAGTAAAAAGGAACGTTACTCGCTAGAACATTGCATTAACGCAAAATCTTGAATTAAACAAAAAAGAATTTTCTTCTTCTTTAAATTGTTATATTTTTATTGAATCATTAAGTACACAATACAGGGCAATGCATACAATAGCACATAGGGCAAATGGTCACCACGGTTTTGCTGGCCCAGACGCACTTCTGATTGACATTTTCCAATTTTGCATCAATGTGGCTGAATGCAGAGTTGAATTTCCTTCTTCAATGCACGCGTACTTATGGGCTTCAAAAACTACATAGAAAGAAATCCAGCGGCGTTAAATCACAAGATTTAGGGGATCAAAATTTCAAACTGTGGCCACTAGATTTTCTTTATATTTGAAATATTGTTTAACATTGAAAATCCGTTGCTCTATCGAGTAACGCACCCATTTTACTAACCCTTACCTACCAACTGTCGAATAAGTTTTTTTAATAAGGCTGCCAACACTATTGTTCGAATGGTAGCAATTCTAATCTTGCTTTAATTTTATAACGCCAAAAGTTTTGAAAAGAAACTCATTTAGAATAAAAGATTGATAAAAAATTATGATCCGTTCAAAGCCTATTTTTAAGAATAAAAATCATCATCTTGCACATTTAATTTTTGGGATACGATATCAAATATTTAATTAACAGGGAAAGTATAAAGGAATGAAAATAACGGGAGAAATTAATGATTTGCAGTTATAGAACTGATATTTAGCGAGATATTTTCGTTGTCATTAATCTTCAAAAATTTAATACGAAAGAGAGTTACTACCACCAACAAAAAAGTTATTTGAAATTGCATCATATTTTCGTATTATTTCAAGAAAACATTTAGGTTTCCAAACGCAATTACCGAATAAAGCAATTAAAATCAAATCGAGTTCCGTCAGGTTGAAAAATTCTTAAATCTCTCGTAATCCAAATTCGAAGCAGCTTTAAAGACATCGGGGGAAGAATAATTAGCATGCAAATAATCAGTAAGAATGCTCAGAGAGGAGGATTTTTCTAGATAAAATAAAATCCCAATTTTTCTTTTGTTTCAAAACTAATGCCTTCTTCACTGCTCATATTACTAAGTAGAATATTAACTTTTATTGTTTTCGGTTAGTCGGGAAACTTCCAAAAAAAATTAAGATTATATTCGGAGAAAATAATCTTCATCATTACCGCTAATGATTTCCACATCAATGAGCTTCTGAGAGAAAGAAAATAAAGTTTTGTTTACTTTAGCTTTAATGTGATACTTGTTGTTCAACTCAATAATTGTTGAGTATTATCAGCTTTACAGTTAATGAATGAAGATTTTCAATGCTTTTGGAATGTGATTTGGGTCCACTAAATGATATCGAATTTCGATTTAAGGGGAATTACTTCTTCATTCGTCACACAAAAAAAGTTTTCGGTTCTTAAATTGCAAAAAGAGAGCTGAAGTTTTCTAGAAAATATTTAGATATAATTTTTTTAATATTTGGAAGTAAATTTTTTTTTAATATTTGGAAG
>JAPMOQ010020901.1:409339-447494 GCA_026543055.1 Argiope trifasciata
TTAAATATTTGGAAGTAAATTTTTTGATATTTGGAAGTAAATTTTTTTAACATTTGGAAGTAAATTGTTTTAATATTTGGAAGTAATTTTTTTAATATTTAAAAGTAATTTTTTTTAATATTTGGAAGTAAATTTTTTAAATATTTAAAAGTAAGCCACATCACTGACTCTCCGATACTTCTGCAGGCAAGTACGGATAAAAAAAAACCTGACTGACATGACCGTCGAAACAGCAACACTGGCGAGACTGACGTTAAGTTCTAAGGGCTATCACCGGTCATGGGACAGGACTTCCTAGGAAGTCCGTCTCATACGTGACATACTTCCCGAAGGAAGTAAGTCACGTCATCGATGGGAGGAGGCAGACCCCCCACCTATTTTTGTACCCATCAGGATGGTATCCAACCAGCATATCGGAAGCATTTCATCTTTTCCAGGTGCCCTTCCCCGGGGGATATGTTTGGAAGTAAATTTTTCATTATATGTTTTGAATTTATTGTGTTGATCACAATAAGGTGGGAAGGTAAAAAATGTTCAAGAATTTTTTAGAATCCTCAAGACATTGAAGAGCCTTAAAAACAATTAATCGCCTTTTAACCTTTCAAGAACTTCAGAATTTAATGAAATGTGTCCCAAAATTGATACAAGATTTGAATTTGACACTATATATGCAGTTAAATGTTGACAACCTTATGAGAAAACAATTTGATATTTTCGAATCAGTAAAAATGGAGCGTTTCACAATAGAAAACAATATTTTCCCTGTTGAACAATATTTTGAAAACAATAAAAAGTTGGCAGCCACAGTTCAAAATTTTTGAAAATTGGGTTCCTAAATCTTGGGATTTAACACTATTGGATTTCTTTTTATGGGATTAGAGAATTTTATGGGATTTATTTAGAAGTCAAAAATTCAACCAAAACGCATGAATCGAATGCGGAATTTCAGCCAAATTCATGCACTATGGTCATCAGAAATATCAAAAAAAAAAAAAAAAAAAAAAAAAAAAAAAAACTTATGCGCCAGCAAAGCCGTGGTGGCTAATTGTCTTAAATGCTATTTAATACATATCTCTATACAGTGTACTTTATGATTCTATAAAAATATGACATTTTTTATTTAATTCAAAATTTTTCAATTCAATTTTTTCCCATTTTTATATTTATTTATTTTGAGTATTATTATCCATTTAAATTATATAGTTACTATGAATTATTCGAAATCATATAGTTGATAAAATGAAAATTTTCTTCGAAATATTTCTCTATATAAATTTTAATGGTCAATATAAAGCACATCCGCAGAATTCGTTTATTATTATTCTTAGCATTGTACTTTTAGGCCAGATTCCCAGTGTATTGAAAGATTGAATTGGATTGACGAATCATGAATCTTAGATACAGCTTTCGGGGTACGTTACTTGGTGGTGAGATCGGGAATGTGTGTTCAATGGCTTTTGCAGGTCTTGAGTTTGAGTCTCGAAACCGAAAAATGTTGTCCTATATTTTTCGACTTTATTTATTAATTTATTTAAGTTGGGTCTTATTCTCCCAACTAATTCTATAGTTACTATGATTTATTCCAATTTATATACTTCAAAAATAAATAAATACGTAGATTAGAAAATTTTTATTTCCTTTATTATGTTTTCTTTTAATTTAAAAGTACTTCGGAATGAATCTGAAAGATAGAGTCATTGACAAAATTTGATTTTAAATACATCAAACACAAAGAAAATACACAGAATCTTTTAAAATAATCGGTCGAAATTCTTCTAAGCCTAACCTCAACTCTTCTGGGAAAAACAAAAAAACTGGAGCCTTATTTATCTTTTGTTGGATTTGGCCCCAGTTTTATAGCTCGAAAGTTAGTTTTTAATGAACCAGTGGGTGACCGAGCTCCGCTCGGAGAAAACAGGTATCGAAGCTAACTCGAAGATTTAAATTTTCAATTGTGATTTATCAAAACAATACATGCCATAAGAAAATTTGTGAAACCATTGGTGAAAAGATAACCGGTTAAACCTCAGCTTTTAATCGTCCACCAGCGATGTCATGTCTTGATGTTCCATTGGAAATCCCCATCTGCACTGATCTCTTCCATGTTTGCTGACCATGCACGGAGCGCTTGGGTTCATATCACCACACGGGTAATGGATCATCCATTTCGAGATCAGTTCCGGATCATCTTCTGGAAACTTTATTAGTTCGCCATATTGGCTATAGATGGCAGCACGTTACCGCTTGAAACCTATTAGCCATTATGGCGAACTAATAAAGTTTGAAAATATCCTATCTGTTACTCCGAACTGCTCGACCATAGCGCTTCAAAACCGGCACCAATCGATTCCTCGTGGCCAAAAACCCCAGAACCCCAAGTTTACCGGAGTTTATTAATTCTGGGGCGATTTTCGACTTGGCAACCATTCCTCGTATTATAGTATAAGATAAAAAATGAGTCACTCAATGAACCTGCTTAAAAAGTAGCCTGTGTTTTGTTCCTGACTATAATCTGTCTGTGGTCTAAATTTCCTCCAATTCTGTTCAGCCGTTCTGGCTTGGTTGAATAATATCCATCCATCCAAACTTTCACATTTATATATTAGTAGAGATTACAACATGCAACTAGAAGATAGATGACCCAAAAATGGTTTTAATTTCACTCTAATGTCATGATGCTAAATTTTACCAAAAAAGTTCATGTACAAACTGAAGTAGTTTGCTTTGTTAAGGAAGTCAAGAATATCTAGTTTTCCATAATAGATTTTTTTTCAAATAAAACGTAATTAACCTTCTCAGTGAATGAGCTTATCTTCAAAAGCGACTAGTAATGGAATAAGTAATTTCATACACATTCCGTAAAAAATAAATTCATTAAATTATATGTGTTTCGAAATCCTGCCGAATGGAAAATAAATATTTCTGAATATTGGCCAAGATCTCTTCCTTGTTTTCCTTTTCGGATTTTGTACTTAACTGTACATCGCAACAATTTCATTTCTTCTTCGAGTTGTTTACAAGTATACAGGTTAAAGTTCTGTATGCAACCTGAAGTACCATACCATACCATAGTAACCTGAAGTACCATACCATACCATAGTAACCTGAAGTACCATGCCATACCACAGCAATCTGTACACCATACCATAGCAACGTGAAGTTGCACATTTTGGACAGGGTTGCTGCCCAAAATTACTGGCCAACTGCAATTGAAGACAGTGGATTAAAAAAATTATTATTATAGTTTCGATGACAAATAAATCTGTAAAAAAAGGAAATTTTTACGAATTACAAACTTATTTTGATGATCGCTGATTCTTCGGTATTAATGCTCGCTAAATCTTTCTTTGCAACTTAGTTTCTCACCAGCTACATCAAGAAAATATTTTAAAGTATCAAGAAAAGTTTAATAAGTAACAACTAAGACAAGAATGCTATAATTCAGTCTAAATTCTTTCAGCCCAAATATCAATAAAAAATTCAACAATTTTCTTTTGATAAAAGTTAAATGTACGTCTCTTTTTAAAAGATAATAACTTTTTTAAACTTTTCATTCAAACCTTTCTTTTCCATTTAAAGAATAATTTTTCCAGTGAAGTTTTCAATTTTGATACCAGAAGTTCCACTCTAACACTTAGATGACCTTATCTCCCCAAGATTTAATTCACACAATTCCTGAAGAATCGAAATCTTATTTCAATACCAGAAAATAGTCGAACTGGTTTCAACGGATTTGGCTCTCTTTAATAAGATTTTCACTCGGCTGCGAATTAGTTTACGAAATGCTTTGCGGTGAAGAGCTGCTTCTGGGACTTCTTCGATATAACGAGTGGAAGTGCTCTTCAACATTTGTTAAAAAACTTTGACACAGAAATTCGACTTAATTCAACGTGAGATACGTATTTATAAAATTTTTGCTTCACTTTAATCAAAACTAACTTAATTTTAAACGATAAATTTAAAACTGATTTTTTAAATATCATTTTTGGTTGAGAAACTTATTTAAATATGATGTTTTGTGAAATTTACTGGAATTTAAAGATTAATGTTTAGGATTGTGTTATTTATAATTATTTATATAGTTCAGACTTTCCCCTTTTTAAAACAGTTTATCTCTTCTAGAAAAAGGAAGTCCTGACCTATCATCTAGGTCACATATTTTTCAACTAAAATTTGTCTTTATCTTTAATTTTCTCAAAAATTTAATTTTCATTAAAATTCTCCACCATTAATATGATATCTGAAAAACTAATTGAGGTATTTACATAAAAATTTAAATGTGTGCTTTAAATGATATGGGAGATGAAATGCACCAAAAGTTTTATTGTTGGAGTAAATACCTTTTCATTTAGACGTGTTTTTAGAGAAAAGAAGTTGTGAATTGATGGAAAAAATGCATATATGCGTTTATCTTTAACCATCACTTTTTGCATCTCAACATGTTTCTTAGATTTTGGTTCATTTCATCCATCATTGTATTTTATAAAGTGATAAATTTAAGACATTAAAGGAAACTAACAAAAGAAATAAATTTAAGACACTAAAGGGAACTAATATAAGAAATAAATTTAAGGCATCCGACTACGTTAAAAATACTGGTTATCGGCCACATTGGCGAATAATTTTTTTATTGTTATTTCTTGTAGTTCAGACTTTACTCTTTCCAAAACATTTCAACCTTTATAGGAAAAGAAAGGCCTGTCACATCATTCAGGGTCACATATTTTTTCGGCTAAAATTTGTCTTTCACTTCCATTTTCTTAAAACTTTAATTTTCATAAAAATTCGCCACCGTTAGCACGACATGTCGAAAACTAATAAAGGTATTTACGCAAAAATATCAGCGTGTGTTCTAAATAATATGGGCTATGAAATGAACCTAAAGTTTAATTGTTGGTGAAGTACTTTTTGATTAATAGGTGTTTTTAGAAAAATGAAGTTGTAAAGTTATGAAATAAATGCATATAGAAGTATATCTTTACCCATCACTTCTTTGTATCTCAACATGTTTCTTAGATTTTGCTTCCTTTCATCTATCATAGTATTCTATAACATACTCAGAAAGAAAAATAGGATTACTGCATTATAGTTTTGTATTGAATGTTAACAATTTTTTTAAAATTTCCTTCAAGTTTATTACAAATTTCCTATTTTTCAACATATATTCTTCTCAAATATAATTGTTGTATTAATAGTGTTTATAATTGACAATAAATCTAAAAACCATGAATACAGTTTAAAGAATATAATTTTTCTAAAATTTTCCTTTCGACTTAGTCGGATATCTTAATAATGCTCTGATGGGTTAGCTCTCTCGTCTTAAACTCTATTAATGTAATGCTGGAAGGCACCGGTTATCTGCTCGGAGTATATGATTTATTTTTTCTATTTGTTAAACTGTCTTTAGGCAGGATGAATTGAATGGATGATGAACAGTTTTTGAAATAAAAAGTGACTTTTTCCGTTTATTTTTTTGCGTCGGAGGAATGAAGGAAAATCGAGAGTTCAATTTCAGTTTATTATTTTGCTCAGGAGGAATGAAGGAAAATCGAAACACGCCCGTTCACGCCCAAATATTAGCGATAAGTCAGTGAAATTTTCCCTTCCCTCTTTTGACAGACAGGGTTTTATGTGGATTTCATTGACACTTGTCGATTTAAGGAAGGGAATCTTAGGTATCCTTGCAAGGAATATTGTGGATGCTATGATTTTATCCCTGCTCTTGAATATTGACAGTTGCATTGGCCCTCCACATATCAGAACGCTTGTTGGAAATAATTAAATAAAAAAAAGTGAGATTTGGATCAAGATATAAGATAAAATATGTATAAGATATAATATAAGATATTACAGATATAGATAATATAGTTTATATAATAAGATAATATAAGATAAAATTTTCGAATAAAGTAATATGGGATTATTTAAGATGAAAAATAGGAAATTAATTAAGATTTAAAATATTATAAGAGGTATTATTTCATATACAGTAAACTCTCGCTACAACGATACCCGATACAACAATAACTCCCTCTACTACAATAATGTTTTGTGGTCCCGGCGATTTTGCATATAAACTAATGTTAATCTCCCCTCAATATTGCGATATTTTCTAGAACAATAAACCTCTGTAAAACGATTTTTTCAATCTAAATTTCAGTATTATTTTCTCCTTTTATAATAATATTTTGATTTTCAAATGCTTTTTTTTCGTTTTCTTTTGTTATTTTTTCCGTCTATTAAGACTCATTGTGGATATTGTGGAAGTTGGTGGGAAGTAACAGAAAAAACCATTCGGAATTGCTGGAAAAAGGCTGGTCTTTGTGTTATGGAAGATAAGAAATCTGACAATGATGAAAATTCCATGGACAATTATCTCTCAGATGATCAAGAATGTGTTTTGCACATCAAAAAATCCGTATCCCAACTTGAAGAAACAAACGGTAAAAAGTTTGGAATTAGTATAGAAGACTATTAACAGCAGATGATGATCTTATGGTTTTCGCAGGAGTTACTGATGAAGATATTCTCTCTGAAATTACTGATGAGATAGGAAACAATGATGAAGATGATGATGATATTGATGATGATGATAATACAGTTCCATCGCAGTCCTTATTGTCATCCCAGGAAGCTCTTCAATCCGTGAATTCTCTACGGACATTTTTTTTCAAGCCTTCCGTCGACAAATGAAGAACATTTTCGTGCTCTAGACTCAATGCATACAGTATTGGTGAACAGTTAAAAAATGAATAAACAAACAAAAATATTGGATTATTTTCAATAAAAAGTGTTTTCAGGTATGTGAATATTTATGTGCTTATTTTCTGAATTTATCGTTTTTTTTTTAGTATTTAAACCATTATTATTAGTATTTTACAAATTAATTTCTTCTAAATATAGACTTAAAAGTATTATGTTATGCACCTTAAACTAATAATAATAAAAAAAAAACTCTTATTAAATGCTCAAAATATGTGGGCCCTCGATATAACAATATGCCTCTCTACAACAATATATTTATTTGGTCCCTAAAATATTGTTGTAACGAGGTTTCACTGTATATGGGCAGATAGCGTTTTATCAATACTGACCTATATAATATTTTAAAAAGACAACATTAATGTTCAGTTATGTTGAGACGTCATTCTAGATTGAAATGTCTGTTCTAACGCAGATGTAGTGGGCGATTCGTTTAGCTTACAAAAGATTATTACTGGAATCCACAGATTTCTGTTAAGGAAGGATTACCTTCCCGAGAGGATGCTGGTACATATGGGTTATTTCTTTGCAACTGAATCCAACTGAGCATGTTTAGGAGGCCTCAGGGAATCGTATTGGTGGATTTAATCACCTGCTATTCTTACGAGAGCCTTCGAACTGCGTTGGCACAGCACTGGGCTTTGCTGCTAACTGAGGGAGAGTGAGTATCGTCATTTTGAATGTGGAACATAAGTATTGTCTCTATAGAGTTGTTAGAAATGATCACATTCCATTCTGAAGATGACGAAGGATTGAAATCAGATACAATGTATTATAGTATTTATCTTCTATTATTGAAGATAAAAATAGACTTTTTAAAAATATACATATACATAGCCTTTCCATGCATTTATCTTGTATTATTTAAGATAAAAATAGACTTTTTAGTATACATATACATAGATTTTTCAAATAATTTTTTTTACATTGTAAAACATTGTTTGCTTATGCAGTACATTTTCGAAAATCCGATTCCCGACTATCCAGCTTAGTTTTTTTTAAATCCTAATTAAATAAGGATGGTAAGGTGATCAAGTGATCTATCAAAGACGTTTTCAAAAACCTAAAAACTGTAAGTCCTGACTCGTATCCATGTAATCAATTCTCTGATAAAAATAAAATCTGTTTGAACCAATTCTAAAGAGTTAGGCCTTATTAAAGAATTTATTTTAAAATATGTACAATTTATATATTTTTAAATTTATTCCCCCCCCCTATAAAATCTTGAAACTTTCAGTGTAATTTATAAACACATATAAATTACCAGTCCAAAGTCTTCTATTATAATTGGACACATTACAGGCAATTTTTTCCCATTGAGGTAAATGAAGGGCTTATTTCTCAATAAGAAGTGAAAAAATACGTATCATAACAGTGAGTTTTGGATAAAAATCTTTGCTTCTGATGGGCAAAGAAATGAGTTCATAGAACTCTGGCCTATCAGGCTTTTTAGTGTTCCGGTCCGTCCTTTAGCCTCATTAGACCGGATATTCGATAGTGTATTGGATTGGGATATGATGTTAAAGGTGGATAGTTTCATTTTAACTGTTTGAGAGTGTGCAGGTGGGGAGAGAGACAGTTATTGACGACCTCGAAAGGAGTGATAGTTTGACGGATCGGTCCATGTCAGATTGGACAATACTTATTCAGCAGTTGACCACAACACATCCTGTAGATACTGCTACGTTCAGTGGTGGCGGGGTGGTCGGCTGTTTACAACAAGAAGAAGCGTATTGTATTGGGAAGTTGAGTAATTTTGCTAACACAACTCTTGATTTTAGCTTCATATTTAAAAATCAGTATACAATACCTTTTTGAATAAAGTTTAAAGGTAACGAAATGTCGTTGTAATTATGATCTTCAAGTGATAATTTTATGATACAATCAGATTTCTTTGACGCCATTCATTCTTTTTGCAACACGATTTTCACTTCCATATGGCATAGACTTTCAATTTTTGATTGTTTACTTTATTCCGTTTTAGTTTCTCTTCAATTCAAATAAAAAAATGCAAAAAATAAGACTATTTGTATATATTTTTTAAAATCTCAGCCTGGCATATTATATCGAATTCTGTTTTTATCAGTGACAAGAAAAGAATATCGAAAACATTTTTTTTCTCCCTCATCGATTGCCCTAACTGTAACCGCGTTTCCAAGCGAATTTCCTTTTCTTTCTCATGCTTTATGTATGCGTGTCAGTGCTCTCTAAAATCAAAAGATTCAAATGCAGCGTTTTACGATTCCTAGCCCGAGGCCAACCACTCAAACTTTCTTTCTTCTATCGGCAACTTTTTAGAGGAGGAAATTTTGTGTGCGCTCCCCCCCCCCTTGTTTGTTTAAGTTTCACGGATTTTAGTAGAGAAGGCACTTTTTTCTTGTATTTTCATTTGATCAAAACTTCATTTCTTTTATATCTTTTACAAAAGAATGCCAAACCACAAACATTTGAAGAAAGTTTTCCAATTTTGTTTGCATTCTTTCAGAACGGGAACGGAAAGAAAATTCATTTTTTAAAGAAAACTATTTTAATCTCTAAATATTTCAATACTATCTGCTTTCAGCGATCAGTTGATCTGCCGCGATCAATGTTTGCTTAAAATTTCAATTATGTGTAACTAATGTATATGTTAGACAATGATCCGAACTTTTGAGTCAGTCTTTGGGTTTTTCCACTTCCAATCCATGATCTCATGTAAACAAAACTGAAAGATTCGAATCCGACTTTTCAAAGTTTAGTGATTTGTTGTTGGCGGCACTTATTATGCAAATTACGCATACTTAACTAGTATAAATACGTGTGGAATTAAAATCTGTGGGTTTTGATGTTAGAATGAGGCTCGGATGATATAAGACCATGCGGTTGGCTTGCCTTTTAGGAATTTTTAAGATGAATCGCTGCTTTTAAAGATTGAATGGTCGAATTCGAATCTGTTAAAGTTTATTCACAGTATGTGGTAATATTAATTTATTTTGATCTTTATTTTTGAGATTGAACGTATTATTTCTTTTCCTTTTGCTCTAAGAATGAGCCTGTTGACTTTTACTTAAATAAATATGAACTTTTATGAAAACTGCTTTTATCATTCTTCCTCGACAATAAATTCCACTGCACAGCTTTGCTAATTTCGGATTAATTTATCCGGAAATCTAACAGTATATACATATATCAGCTAAGTTTCTAAAAATTAGTTTCTAATCATTCGAACACACTCTATTTCACTAAATTTTTAACTTCTAACCTACGTGGACTTTCCATTTCGCTCTGAGCATTCAAAACGCTGTCTGCAAATTCCTTTCTAAAATAATATAAGCGATAGATATTTCTATTATAATATAAGAATATAATATAAGCACCAAATCAGAAAAAAAATTTCTTCTGTTTGAGAGAACGTGTCAGAGATAGTTGTCGAATGTTTCTTGAAAATGAATTCGTAAAAGGAAATGAGCAACGGAAATATGAAAAAACTATGGTTTTTCATTTGAATTTAGAATTAAAATCTTATCGGTATGTATCTGTGACCAGAAGAATTTTATTCGGAAAAGTTAAGCTTTTTAATAGGATGGATTAGGTTGATCATGAACTTGAAATCTACGAAGAGAATTTGAAAGAGAATAAATTTTATTCTTATCTAAATTATCATTAATTAGTATTGTGTAAATTAAGGTAAAGGAGGTTTTTAAATTTAAATCTGTTTTCCAAATTTTTGGTTATTTTATTATTTTATTCAAATGTTTATTTTAAGAATAAACATTAGCCCGATAATTCATCATTTTAAGATAACATTTTATAGATGCTCATAAGTTGTCAGCGGTATTTCAACAAAACATGTAAAGTTTGAGCTTCAGATCAACAAACAATGTTATCTGATAATGACAAAAAAATAATGCATAAAAAATAGATTCAGTGACTTAGAAAATATTAGGAATATAGTGTGTGTTAACATAAGATTTTTAGAACTACTAAGTATTGAATAATGAAAATAATTAACGGAAGTTAAAATTGTATTTTTATAATATAATTGAACACTGATTATTTATATAACTATTTGTGCTATTTTTTCTACTATTTGACAGGATTTAGTTAAAAAAATATTGTCATATTTCTTTGAACTGCAGTTATCCATTATAATTTATCATCAACACAAAATTATTTTATTTGTAAGTAAAGCTATTTTTAATTCATGGTCAAGGTCAATTTTTCAAGAATATTATTGTTTTAGTCATTTTCTTGTGATATTTCCAGATAAACTGTGATTTTTCTTTATGTACTCATCAGTTATTAAAAAAATAGATCCCGTAATGTACTCTGTCTAGGGTAGCTAACTGATAAAATCCGTCACAGATTAACTTATTCTTTTTATGAGCCGCTTCATGCAAATAAATTGAACTGAATGAATTTCGTTAAAATATTTTAATGAAGAATGCCTACAATAAATATGCTAATATGTGAATCATATAGCGTTGGAATATAGTTTAAGAAATGAAATCAAAATTTAATTTGTTAGGAAGAACAAATGTGTTTTAAAACCATCTTTTAACACTAGCTTAGTTATATCAACGTCCCGTTTTGAAGCAACTCTACTAGGATTATTTTGAGACGGACCTCATAATTATGAACAACGGTCAGATGACAAAAAGAACACCTTAGCTGTCATCCGCTCTCTCCAAACTTCCACACTATGCCACACCAGCGGGAGGACGTTTGGTCCTGATGGATTGGATTTAGCTTGCACTAAATCCGTTCACTCGGAATCGTGTCTCTAACCTGCAACCCTCCGGTTCTAAAGCTGAGACTTTACCACCAAATTACTCCCAAATGTCGTTTGGGTGCTTTAATGATTTCTTAAAGGAAACAAATGGAATTTTTTTAGTCTCAGTAGGATTCGAACCTGCGAACTTCTGATTCGAAGTCCGACGCTTTATACGTTAGGCTACGTGGATTTTAACACTAGAATGTCGGTATCGAACTAATTAAACCGAAGAATATTTAGTTAGTTCTTTCAGCATTTTAGCAGGGAATTAGAAAATGTTTCTTTACTTTAATAATTTCGTTTTTAACCCTTTCGCGCCTACTGGCACATATACGTGCCAGCAAGAAACACGCTCACTTCCCGACCGACACACCGGCGTGACAGAGCCTTTTCTCGTTCACGGCCGGCCGTCACACATTTGTGCCAGTGTCTTAGAACGTTTTAAAAAATATAATTTTCGGCACAAGATGGCATTGTATGTCCATATGGTTTCAGATACATGTAGATCTGACCTTCTACTCGAAATGAGAGAAGCATGACTCACATACACGTGGTTTTCGATTATATAAACATAGGAAGAAATAAATGCTTCCGATTGGAATGCTTTATGACGGCTCATTAAATTCGCACGTGGTATTTTATTTATAGTAAATAGGGAGTTTTATTTTCGCTAGAGTTGGTTATTTCGGTTTGCAGTCCAGTCTTCAGTGGATAATTAGATTTTGTAGACGTGAATTCTTTCTGTTTTTACCGCTGCAATGTCGAAACGTCATTAAAGTATGTATTGAAAATAAAATGTGTAAAATATATATTTAAATAAGAAATGACTTAAGTAAATAAAATATGTATAAATGTATAAAAAAAGCATATGCCATTCAAATTCTATACAGAGCATTATTAAAGATTGCGTTGAAACTTCGGTAAATTCATGGATTTAGGCTTAACAGCAAAAAGTCCTCCGGCCCTGGACAGACACTCGCAAAAGAAACTGCCGGCCTCAGCGATAAGCGCGCGTTAGCGATTCCCGTCGCGAAAGGGTTGATAATTTTCCTTGATAACTACTTATAAAATTCTTTGTGCTTCTAGGATAATTAAGTGATATTTTTCAACTAATTATGCCTAGAACATCCGCTGGTATTGTTTTGGAACCAAAGCAATTTATCATTATAAATAGCAGTCTTTCAGCAAATGATAGTTCACTAAGTAAAACAGATTTCCCAAAGTACTATCACACATTTGTTTGACCTTCAATGAAATGTTATTGAGTTCACAGCGGTAACGAATCAGTTATTCTAAAATTATTATGTCTAAATGTTTCATTACACAGCATTTACTCATTTGCTTATTCATTTCTCTGCTAAAACAAATCATTCAATTTTCGAACCGTGAGCAGAGCAGATAGCTTGAAACGATGGCTCGTAGAAAAGGTCTAATTCCTAATGAAATTACTAATTTGTTGCGAAAACTTTTTGTGAATGAGATGGATGGTGCTGAACTGTGTTGTTCTCATTTAGATTCCAAGGAAGACATAAGATTGCATGAAAGTGACTTCAAAGAAGTAATTTGTTTTGTTATAGTTGTTTTAATGATATAAAAGGTTAGAATATATGATAATTGCATGAAATAATTTTAAAAAGTTTTAAAACTACACACTAGAGTAGTAATGCAATTATTTATTACAATTATTTTATATATTTTATATCGCGTGTGTCGAAACAACACCGGAGGACGTTTAAGAGCGATGGAAATTCCGGACGTTCTTTTATAAATGGCGATTATTGAGATTTGTAAGTCTTTAGAATATTCATTGCGTCTTAACCTTTGAGGAACCGTTATAAAATTTATAATATTTCAATATATCCCCAAATGATTTAATTATATATTTCCCCAAGTTTCTGCGTAACTCACAAAAGAGAAAAAATCCCAATCAAAAAAAGATTTAACGAAAATTTAGTAAGGATAAAAGTTTTTGGTAAAAATTAAAATTTAAATGGAAAAATAATAAAATAAACAATTTAAATGTCCTTTCAAATGATTTTTTTTGTTTGAAATATCCTTTCAAATGATAATAAATAAAAAGTTGAAATTAGAATCTACGAAGATTAATATCTTTTTACTATATATTTATTTCATTTATTTGAAAATGTTCTGAGTTTAGATGTTTTTTTAAATTCGTAAGATAATTTTATTTTAATATGATATGCATAAAAAATTTCATTATATTCCTGCAAACCGCTTAGAAATTTACTGGGGGGAGGGTACCATTTCCTCAGATGAGATAATTCATAATATATAGCTGGGCAGTTGAGGCCTGGAGTTAAAGTCTTGGATTCGAAATTGGACCTGATTCGAAAGGACATTTGTTCTCTACCCGATTCCTCCGTAGAGCCGTCGTGTATTCGGGTCTGGTGAACGATAAATCCATCAGAACTAAATGCCCTTTGACTATTCTGGTGTGAAAGCGCAGATATAAATTAAGGTATCGTCATCGTCATCTGACTTCTGCTTCTTGCATACAGTTGACCACCCCGCCACCACTGAACGTAGCAGTATCGACAGGATTTGTTGTGGTCGACTGCTGAATAAGTATCTTCCACATTTACATGGAATCGATCCGTCAAACTAACATTACTTTCGGGGTAGTGAATAGCTGTCTTTCTCCGCACTTGCACACTCTCAAACAGTTGGAATGAAACTGTCCATCTTTAACACCATATCCTTCAGAGTTTTGAGATGACCTGGTACCATCAGTACTGTACTTAAATCATTACTGACATTCTTCAGGGTTTTTTCTTTACTCTGAGGCCTCCATATATTTCTTTAAATAGTGGTAAACCATACCCATTTCTCCACAAATGCATTTATTTTCCTGTCTTATTCCAAATCTTTGGAAATCTTATATGTCCAGATATTATTTGGATTATAAGTGGATATTTTTATTTCTGGATTAGGAGCAAAGTCGAAAGAGACTCTTCCGTTTTTAGATATATGCCATCTGTCAAACCATTGTAATTTTATTTCTTCTCTCAGTTCCCCTTTTAAGACACCACTTGATTTGGGGACAATAATATCAATATTATCTTTGTGTCGCCAACTTCGTATATCGATCCGCGACACTATGCGACACCATATATCCCAATATGGGCCTTAATCCAATTTAATTCCTCGTCATCTGACTATCGAAATTATGAGGTCCTTTCCAAAATAGTTCTAGTGTTTCTTTAAAACGAGACGTCAATATAACTAAACTGAACAATATTTTGCTGAAATAAATTTTAATAATATATTATGATTTTAGATAATATTCTCTTTGTATCTGCAATAAAATTATAATTTAAATTAAATATGGATTGTGAAGCTTTTTCTATGAGTAAATATTTCAAAAAGGTCTACAATAAATAAAAATAGCAAGAATGAAGATAAATTCTTCCGTTTTTAGCTTTTGAGAACTTTCAATATATGCATTAATTGATTGTAAAAAATTTTTTAAAAGTGCCTTTGATCGATTGTTTCTGCTAAATTTTTTTATTAAAGCGAAAGAAATTCCTTCATTGAAAATTGTGATTCTTCCCTTTAGCGAAATGTTTACTTTTCTTAAAAACTTTCTAACATTTGGAGAATGTAAAAAAAGTGCAACCATAAGGTATCTTTATACAGATTTTTTTCGAAGTGTTTTCCCTAGAGGAACGATTTTTCACTGACTTGAATCTGTTGATATTTAATTTTTTTTTTTGGTGAAAAAAAGGAGTTGCAATCAAGTCGCTTTAGATAAAAAGCAAGATTTTTCTCCAAGAGAAGAAATCATTCGTGCAAAAAGTAGCTTCCCCAAAATTTCTAGAATCAGGCTCAAGTTTGACTTTCCATTAGATCCATCGGATTTTTTTTACCTTTTCTGCCTTTCAGAAATGTAGTTTTAAAGAATTTCTGCTCTTTCACACGTGTAAAATTGATTTTTGCAGCAAATTAAATAAAAGTGCAAACGGATAAAAAAGTGACAAAATAAATAAAGAGCTGAAGCTTTGCAGAAAGGTGCCAAAATATATAAAATGTTGGCAATAGTAAGTTTTTAATAACAAGCAAAATACCTATATGGAAATTCTAAAATGAAATTTATTCATTATTCAATGCAATCAAATTAATATTTTTTATTCGATTCAGAACATTTTGAATTTTATATCAAATATTCATGAGGGAATTATAGACCCTAAATTATATCTATTATAATAAACAATATCCTGGGCGAAACAGCTAGTTAACTAAGAGGGCTAGCTTTGCAATGCTTTCTTTAAGATAAACTTTCATTTTAAATCTCTGTTAATGCATTTATGAATAAACCATTTTGATCGTTTATTACTGACCAAGAAAAATGTCGAATTTTGTGGGAAAATATATATTCTAATTTTTTTAAAGTATTTTTAAAACATCCAAGTCATACATTTTGTGTACACTTTATTCAGCTTTAACTGAAATGTCAATTAAAAAAAAATTAAAGTATTCCTTGAAACATTATTATTTAAAATATTGGAAATCTTTCCTAAAATATGTGTGCAGGAATTTTATTGTATTTTTTTAACGGAAGTCCTTTTGAAAAGGTTGAAATTGCTTTGTAATTGAATGAAATTTTATTTGATGCCAAGTAAAAATTAAAATAACTTAAAATCACATTTAACTGAATATTTTTGTATTTTTTAATAACAAAATTTTTTCATAAAGAATGTAATTGAATTGAAATTGTACCTAAGCACATTTCCTTTTTTGGGGGGTAATATGTGAAATTTGAAACAGCGCATCTTTGACAAAATGGCGATATATAAAATTCGCTGGATATCACTAACTATTACAAAGATACTCATTTTGTAGTTGATGCTTTGTTTCAAATGCAAAAATAGAGGAATAAATATTGAGAATAATTTGAAACTATACATTACTTTCCTAGTCTTTATTCACATTGTGATTAATATATGATGCAAAGTAAATGCTAAGGAACCAGAATAAATAAAAACATTTTAAAGACTCTCTTTTCATCGCATTGTTTAGTTAAACATACTTTTAGAATAAATAGCTTTGCTTGTATCTCAGGTTTTTGAAAGAGGGAGTTGAAAAATGTCAAAGAAAATAAGGAAATTTTTATTTATCAGTTCTTAACATTTTGTTGGCAGTAGTTTATGAAAGCTCATTTATATTATTTAAACAATGAGAATAATCGGTTTACGCTTCAACGTGCTATTTTTCTTAACTTATCTATAACAATATATCTTTAAAACTTATAAATAAAATAAATATGGAATCTTAAGAAATCTAAATCGATTTGCCTTCTTTAAATGATGGATTTCGATATAATTAAAGCTTCCAATTCAGTTCATTCTCTCGGTCGCCATTTTTTTTTTTAATTATGAGATTCTAAATTTCTTTCATTGCAAATTTGTTGTAACTTCTTGAAATCATCATTAATAATTTTAAGTAGATAAACTGGAAGATGGATTTCTGAATAAATTTTTAACTAGCTTAAGACAAGAAAAAAGTTCAATGTAAAAAATCAAATGGGTTCGAATCTCTTGAAGTTGAGAACGAAAAGTCTAGTTTTCTTTTGCCGATCATTAAACACAATACTTTTTTTCCCCAGAAAAGGAGATATTATTTGAAATAACTCAAAAGATATTATTAGAAAAGTAACGGAGGCATATGCAACATTATTTGATAATAAAGGATTTTTTAAAAATTGTGCATGAGAAGGAAATATGTTCTTTTCGCTATTTTAATTTGTTCTTATTTTATTTAACTCTTGAATGTGAGGGAAATTTTTTAATCTTTCGATTTAAGAGAGGAAAATTAAAGACTGGTTTAATAACTGAATTCAATATTGACTTTCAAAAACAAGGTTTATTACTCGTTAGCAAAAGAAAAGTCACTGAGAAATATCCTTAAAATAAATGAATTTCCATTTTAAATTTATGAAAGTATAGTAATAAATATATAATTTTTTTCACTACCTTAAAAGATATAATATTACATAATTATTTTTTAAATTTTGGCACATTTTCATAATATTTTTGTCAGGTCGAAAATTTAAAAAGGAATTAAATTTCTTATTCACATAATACTTTAGAATTAATAGTCCATCTTTATGTAATTTTTCAAATATGCTCTTGTAAAGTTGCATTATTCTATCTTCTTTTTTAGATAACAGACGAGGATACCTGATTAGGTATGCATCCCATAGTGCATTGCGATTGTAAATAATGAGATGTGATGCTCTTCTGTGAAGATGTGAGCTTTAAATGTCTGGTCTTTCGTCTTTGTTTGTGTTAAATGTCCTCCTTAAAGAAATGTTCCCGAAAACCTATGTCCTGTTGTTTCCACTGCACAGATAATAATGATCTTCATTCCATCACACTGGTGCCTAATGAAAAAGAATTTTTGATGCAAATGATGAAACGAAAGTGAAATGTGTCGTCCTGACACGTTGAATTATTTCTCCCATCACGGAAACGGTTCATCATAGTGTTCTATACGTTCAATCCTCAAAAATAAATCAACGTCTGCCATCTTGGTGTTGTTGATGTTCTAAGAAGTATTCCAGTCTTCAGTTTTAAATCCTAAATGGACAACACATGTTGTCTTGAGCCACTTGTACGCTTTTGTACCGAGTTCAATTTATTATTTGTGCATCTCCAGCAAAAATAAAACCAGTGAAGAAAGTGTGTGCGTTTCAAATTAACAACACGAAAAATTCATTATTCATCAATTTAGTTTCGGCTTTCCCTGATAGATCCCGTACCAGTGCCATAGCACTTGCTCATTTTTTTGGGTTCAACTTCAACAGATTTTGATTCGTTGAAATATAACATTGCTTCATGTTTGAATACACCAATATTCTTTTGTGAAATGTTTTATACCAGTTAATATTTAATCTGCAATTTTTTATTTTAAAAGAAATTGTACCATAGTGCTAAATAATTAAATTTCAAGGTATTTTTTTTTAAAATTAAATGTTGCCTATATTTTGAAATGTGTTAGATTTTTTTTAGAAAATATCTCATGAAATTTAGTACAATAATTTCTAGGTTACTTCTGTTTTCATGGCCTAGTCATCGTTGCAAGTTTATATAAATTTCTAGTTCTATATTATATCTAGTTATATCGTTGCAATATATTGAAATATCTATATTGCTTTGTTATTTGACCTCTATCATTGAAAGTGCGTAAAAATATATTTTTTAAATATTGAGGTATTTTATATGGTAAGTTATAAGTTGTTTTTGTTTTTCTATATTTTATTTCAGCGCGAATTAATTTATCGTACTTGATATATTTCTTCGTTCGTAAGTTTGCGAGCTGAAAACCCAAATGTATGTTATCTTTTTTTACCATTTTAGCTACGCGCCGACTCTAATTAAGTATTCATAATCTCAGTTGCTCTCAAAGGGATTATTCTAAACAAATGTTGAATATGTTTTTTTCTTTTCCAGCTGCTAGGTATTTTGGTTTGATGAAAAAACTGCTCAGATATTAATTTTTTTTTCAATCACGATTCAGCATACGACCTCTTAAAATCGCAAAAAAAGTGTAATGTTATCTCTGATTCTCAGATTGTTATTTTTGTAGTTAAAACTTCTGAAGAGCTAAATTCTATTACAGTACTTAATAGAACAATTTTAATCGCAACTGTTTATTATATCAAAATCAGACATTTACTTTTTATTTATAAAGTTGGGGAGAAAAAGGAATGCCCAACTATTCAAATTTAAGTTAGCATGATAATTACAAAACGAAGAGATCTAGATGGAAAAAATTTGATCCAAATGTTTAACATATGTAATGTAGACACCTGTATATGTTTGCGGTCTGCGATTTTGGAAGCATGTAAATATGACGATTCAAAAAATGCAGTGATTTAAATATATCAGATTTGGCATATGATTTCAAGTGTAGTTCGATGTAAAATTTTGATTTCAGTCTTTTAGAAAAACACGCTCAAAACAGAAATTCTCTTTTCATAGACTATTAACTGTATACATCTTAAATTTCCAAAAATCGCTCGAGAATTTCAGTAAAAATGCTAAATTTACTCCAAAAATTATTTCTTTACTATTATATGCCAATGCCATTTAAAATGCTCTCTGCCTGAACTTAGGCTCATAATTTAATACTATATATAATACGAGGAATGGTTGCCAAGTCGAAAATCGCCCCAGAATTAATAAATTCCGGTAAACTTGGGGGTCTGGGGTTTTTGGCCACGAGGAATCGATTGGCGCCGGTTTTGAAGCGCTACGGTCAAGCAGTTCGGAGTTACAGATAGGATATTTTCAAACTTTATTAGTTCGCCATAATGGCTATAGATGGCAGCACTTAAATTTTCTTTGTCTATTGCCTAATAGGTTTCAAGCGGTAACGTGCTGTTGATTAATGTTTATTCTGTTTATGCTGTTATAGGTTTATAATATGTTTCTTATGTATGTATATATGTTTGGTTTTTCTAAATAAATTTGTCAAAAATATTGAACTTCAACACACTTCAATCTTTACCTTTACTTTACCTTTGTATAGAATAGTTCCCTTTCCAAACTCTAACTTTGTTTAGAATAGTTTACAATGGTGCACTTTAACCGGTTATCTTTTCACCAATGGTTTCACAAATTTTCTTATGGCATGTATTGTTTTGATAAATCACAATTGAAATTTTAAATCTTCGAGTTAGCTTCGATACCTGTTTTCTCCGAGCGGAGCTCGGTCACCCGCTGGTTTTTAAAAAACCATGGATGAGCCTTTAATTGAGAACATGCGAGAATGTTTTGGGAGACCACTTCTTTAACCACTTTTGATATTTTAGTATATCGAAGATATGCTGTTAAAAATGAGGAAATCAAAAGGAAAATGCGTTTTAAAAAAATATCATTTACCTGACAGAAAAAAGGGTGCATATCAACCACTTGATATATGAATTTACTTAACTTCCTAATTAAATGACGAATTGAATAGCTTCCCAATCGGAATGTTTACTATTATTTTAATTATTTTAATAACGATACGTTTCAAGTGACTTTTTTCATTTTAAGTTATTTAATACTTTTCACTTAATTGCAGATTAAAAATTAAAAATTCAATAATTCGATGCGCGTTTCAGACATATTGTATTCGAAGTGGTTAAAGGTGGATTCACACGAGGCTAACTATTGCGTGCAATAGAAGATCACGCCTACTTCCTGAAAATCACGTGACAAGGACGGGAGAATGGCAAACGATTGTCCCGTCGGGACAAACGTTGTCCATTGTCCCATCGTCGTTGCCTCAACTGTTTAAATGAGGACGATGCTGGAGCAACAGTGAAAAGGCAACGATTGCGCACAATAATTAACCTCGTATGAACGCACCTTAATACTAACTCATTATAAATTTTATATAGACGATGCATTGATTTGTATTGTTTTTTCCCTGACACAGAAATGACATTTTAAAACTAAATTTTCTTCTATTTTGAAATGATCAATTTTGTTTTATATTGATGATCTTATATAATGCTAAATATAAATGTAAAAATTAGAGAGGTATAAATAATGAATTATTTTTTTATATATATGTAATAACAAACTCTTATAATCAAGAAAACTCTAATATTTTTATGACACAATTAAAAGTTTTTTCAACAATAAGCTTTGTGATTTTATATTCCGTAAACGGTTGGCAACACAATGTTCAGCTGGAATTAAACCTTAAAACAATGAATATACTGTATTAAACTAAAAATTTTGTTACTGTTCTCACAAATGACAAGTATATGTTTTTTATGTGTTTTAGTTTGAAATTTTATATTAGCATTTCTTCCTTTTAAAAAAATAAAATGAAAATGTAAATATTTATATAATAGATCAAGATATAAATTAAATAGATCAAGATATGTAAATATTTACTATATAGATCCAGATATTCTAATCCTTTGATACAAAAGTAACTTACTTTTGTAACTTATTACTTTATTTTCGATGTTTTACTGAAAAAAAAACGCATTACTTTCTTTTTTAAATTGTTCTAAACCTTATAGAAAAAAAATAAAAAAAAGAACTTATTACCTTTTCCTAATTACCAGTGTGACTAAACCGGCTCTGAAAATAACGCTTCCATTTCCAAAAGTAATCACGACGATTTAATTCGCTAGGTTTAAAAAAATCTCCCTTCTTAATTAAAGGAAAGAAGAAATTCTTTATTCAAGCTAAAAAACGAAAATTGCTTGTGCAAGCTAAGAAGGCAATTTAAAATAAGAATCTTCATTTGTTTCTGTAACATAGATTTATTGTAAAAGAACAAAAAAAGTCACTTTCAGTTGGATCTTTCATTTAGTTTTCTTAATTTTAAGTTGTGTTTATACATGAAACATATATATTTCAGATAAATTAAAGCAAGGACGTTTTGTAAAAGCAGACTTAAGGTATGTACAAAACACAGGTTCTCGACCACGTTGGCGAGTTTTTCTGTATTGCTATTTCTTGTAGTTCAGACTTCCCAATTTTCGAAACAGTTTATCTTGTCTGAGAAAAGGAAGGTCTGACCTATCATTCAGGGAAATTTTAAGCAAAATATATTTTTCCGCTAAAATTTGTCTTTCACTTCTATTTTCGTAAAAATTACAGCCGTTAACATGATATCTCGAAAACTAATAAAGTAATTTATATAAAATTTTCAGCGTGCATTTTAAATAATATGATAAATGAAATGAACCAAAATTTTTATTGTCTGTGAAATAGTTTATCTAAAAGCACTTATAAATGAAAAAGTAAGTTGTGAATTGATGGAAAAAATGCATGTACACGTATATTATTACCCATCACTTCTTTGCATTTCAAAATTTTTCTTAGAATTTAATTCATCTCATTCATCATTATATTCTATAACTAGAGTACAAAGAAAAGTAGGATTGTTGCATTGCAGTTTTGTGTATAGTGTTAACTGTTTTGGTTCAATTTCATTAAATTTTATTATAATTTTTACTATTTCTCAAAAGAAATAACATTTTCAAGCAATTTTGTTGTGTTTATAGCATTTTGCATTATGATTAACAAAATTGAATTTTGTATTTGCAATGCAATTTGAAAAATGTAACAATACGATTGATTGACATCTAAAAACCATAGATTTAATTAACTTTTTTTAAATCCATTTTTTTTTCAAAAGTTTCGTTTTAACGTAGTCGGATACCTTAAATTGTTCATAACTTTACTTTATTCATCAAATTGCTCTTTAGAATTTTGTATTCTCAGAATGTTAATTCACAATTTTAAATCTTTCTTAAGAAGTAATCGCCAAAAAGAAATTAGTCATTGAAACCAGTGTGAATGGTTTTGAATACTTTGTCGAATTCTCTCAATTCTTGAGGTTTAAACTATCTTTCCCTTTCATTTCTTTAAAATGATTTCTGATTAATCAGATGTAAAGCTTAAACAAATGGAATATAATTATAATTTGGTAGCTCTGTCACCGTTTGAAAATAAATTATAAAATTTGCCAGTTAGTTCTAGCTATTTCAAGTTTTTTTTATAAACATTATTTGGTTATGATTTTTTGATGCACCTTGACAGCAGTTTTTTGACATTAAATATAAATAAAAGAAAATGGCATCAAAACTAATGATAAAAATTTATAATGAATAACAGGTAAATTATTTAATCCCTTCTCATAAAATGATGCGTTTGACATCCGCATCGATTTACTAAATTCTTAAATTCGCAATTAAGCATCGAAATGAAGCATTTAAAAATGCATAAGTTTTAATATCTCACATGGTTCTTATATTATGAAAATAATTAAAATGACAGTAAATGTCCGAAATAGGACGTGTCATCCAATTAGGACATTAAATAAATTCATTTATCAAGGGTTAATAAACGAAAAAAATACATAAAAATGAAATAAATCATTAAGAATTTATTAGTTTGAAAACGTGATTATAAATGGACTAGTTTATTAAAAAAAGGGGTTTCATCACATGCACAGTCTAGGACTGCCAAATGCCTAAATCAGATACTAGACACGAAGCAAAAACAATGTCAACTCGCCTAATCTGGATAAAAATTCATCATTCGTCTCAGAATGTAATACAACAGAAAAGAATTGTAATTATTTAGTTAAAAAATGATAGCAATATTTTATGTATATTAAAATTTAACTGAAAATAACCCTTGAACATAATTTTTACTTGAAAATTTAATCATAAAACAACAAAGCAATTCGGCTTATTTTATAAAAATATAAAGTTCAAATACAAGATATTTTTTTAAATCTGCGACAAAATAAAATAAAAATTGAAGCTGTCAAATTTAAATATTTAGTTTTGCGACGATTTTGATATTTTAATATGACAGATATTTTTCCATTGCAATCAGGGGAGACTTTAAAATCGCAATCGAAACAATTGAAAAAGCAAAACCCATCTGACCTCTATCAAGTTCCCTTTAAGAGAAAACGCATTTAAATGGCTACAACACCTGCACTGAGAAATCTTCACACTATTCAAATTTTCGAAGAGTCATCACTTTCGGTATTAAAACGTCTCCTAACCGTGGTTCAAAATGACGAGGTCCGTCCCAGAATAGACCTAATGTTGTTTTACAACGGGAAGTTAAAATAATTAAACTAAACTAAACTTCAGTATTAAAAATAAATATTAAAAATAAGACAGGTTGATTGGACATTCACTTTGTTTTGCATCTTTCAATCCATCTGCGCGTGTTTCCTTCGAATGTTCCAAAGTCGGCACCATAAATTATGATAATTATGCATTTACATCAATATCCCAAGCTTATCGGCGTTTCTTTCTTAGTTTCGTCAGTTCGTCATCGAATGTTGATAGAAACAAGTCGAAAATCGTATCATTAAAACTCGAGCAAAGATTCTCCATCGTTAAATAATTTAATGATTTTACGCAATGATAGTTTTGTTGATATACACTGATTGAAAAAAAATCCCAACAACAAGAAAAAATTATTTGTACAGTAATGAAATTTTAGGAATACATTTGTCTAGGTAACATATTTAATTGATTAAAGTTTCAAGATCACAGGTAGAGCCATTGGCGACGAGAGCCATTTCAAATGTGAAATGTTGGTACATTAGTAACCAGTGTAACCGCCAGAATTTTGAATGCAAACGTGCATGCATTGTGTCGTACAGGTTTCGGATATCATTTTGTGGGATGGAGTTCCATGCCTGTTGCACTTGGGCGGTTAATGCAGGGACAGTTAATGCTGGTTGTGGATGACGCTGGAGTTGTCGTCCAATGATGTCCCATACGCGCTCGATTGGAGAAAGATATGGTGATCTAGAAGGCCAAGGCAACATGTCGACACTCTGTAGAGCAGGTTGGGTTACAACAGCGGTATGAGGGCGAGCGTTATCCTGTTGGAAAACACCCCCTTGAATGCTATTCATGAATGGCAGCACAACAGGTTGTATCACTAGACTGACGCACAAATTTGCAGTCAGGGTGTGTGGGATAACCACGAGAGTTCTCCTGCTGTCATACGAAATTGCTCCCCAAACCATAACTCCAGGAGTACGCCCTGTGTGTCTAGACCACAGACAGGTCACTAGCAGGCGTTCACCTGGCCTCCTTCTAACCAACAAACAGCTATCACTGCGACCAAGGCAGAACCGGCTTTCATCAGAAAACACAACAGATCTCCACTCCGACCTCCAATGAGCTATAGCTTGACACCACACACGTCGCAAACGGCAGTGGTTTGGAGTCAGTGGAATGCACTGTATAGGGCGTCTGGCTCGGAGCTGCCCTTGAAGTAACCGATTTGCAACAGTTCGTTGTGTCACTGTGGTGCCAACTGCAGCACGAATTTCTGCTGCAGACACAGGATGATTAGCCACAGCCATACGCCGGTCTTCCCTCTCCGTAGTACCACGTGGCCGCCCAGAACCTGGTCGTCTTGAGGCAGTACCTTCCCTTGACCACTGCCGCCAATACTCATGCACAGTGGATACATTCCTGCCAAGTCTTTCAGCAATATCGCGGAAAGAAAACCCACCTTCTCATAGCCCTACAACACGACCTCGTTCAAACTCAGTGAACTGTTGATAATGGCTTCTTCGTCTTCTCAGAGGCATCCTTGACTAACATTAACCCACTACGTCAAATCTCAACTGTAAATAACGATCACGAACCCTACAGCGCTTATTTAAAGCAAACCTCTTTTGCATGTTCATAGTGTCGTTACTAGCGCCACACTTACGCGCTTAGCTCGAAATTTGAATCGACGTCATCTTTCAGATGTATAAACACGCCTTCCAAATTTCGTTTATCTAGCACAGCTCCTTCCTAGTGTTGGGATTTTTTTCCATCAGTGTATTTAGCAAGAAGTATTTGGTAAGTTTAATAATTTTTTTTATTGTCTATATTTTTTTGCGTAATGATTTGTGTTTTCATGTTATATCTTATATCATTGAATGCTTGCTATATACTAGATTGTGTATATCACTTAAAATAAGTTTTCTATATTAATAAGCATTCTTATAATGAATACGTTAATAACTATTCATCTTTTCTGAAATATGTATCCAATTCTTATAAATATGTATGCAAGGTGCATATGAGAATGATTTCAGAAATTGTGGATTGTTGATGGAAGTATCGTATTTTAAGTGTACCTACATTCTTTCTGATATATTCCGCACTCCTTTTGGATTGTCTTGGATTTTGAGAAGCTGAGGAGTTCCGGTTTCGATATGTAAAATTTGTATAATGGATTTTATATTATTAATTTGCTTCATATTTCTAAAAACGAAATTAACACCAGTTTTTAATGTTTTAATACAGTTCCAATTGGAGTATTCTAGTTAAAGTTTTCAAACAAGTGCTTATTGTGAGGATTTTCACTGCATCATTTAGTAAGCAGAGGCAGCCTTCAGAATTTAAGTTGAGTAATTTCCTTTTTAAATTAAAGCTGTCTGCAGCTCTTTCAACATACAATTGCAACATTTTTCAAATTGGTGAACAAAATATATTGAGCCAACTCGTTAAGCATTTGAACTTCTAATGATGCACCTATGTAAATAGATATTTTAAAATATTAATTTTATAAAAATTTAATAATAAATCAGCTGAACAATTTTTGATGTCTTGTTTGAAAATAGAAAATAACCGATATGCTATTCGCCAATTTTGATAGTTTTTTTCGAGAAATTTAGAAAAAATCTCGCCTAAAAGCATATGTATTTTTTATGTATTATGTAATTTTTATGTCTGTATGTATCTGTATTTTATTATTCTTAAAAAAAAAAAGTCAAAGCTTTATAATCTGCAATTCTAGCAAGTCTGGCGAGAGAAAAAAAAATACAATAATGATTTAAAACTTAATGTTTTGCATTAGTCATTATATTTTATAATTGCGTTTAATAACATTTTGCCTTGCATTTTATTGACATTTAATCATAGCATAAGTAAACAGAAAACTTAAAAAGCATTTATATAAATCTGTGTGTTTTCTAAAATGCATTTTATACGACTCGGGTTGCTAATTTGTTTCCAAAGGTATTATTTTGCTCAAAGACAAACAAAAGTTTTTATTTGTTCCTTATTAGGTTATTTACTTTCTTAAATCTTAATTTTTAGACTTATAAGGCTGGGTTTCGGTTAGATGTATGAATACTTCGTATTAAATATTATTTTCGTTTAATTTATTTCAATTCACTTATTTTAAAATCAAGTGGTACTCTTTTACATATTACTAAATCTATTAGGGAGAATGCAACATGCCCGCTTAATTAGCTTCTTTTGATAAGTTTTCGTTGAAATAGATTTTTTTGAAAATTTCAATTCCTTAAAATTGATCTTTTGTATAATTTTTGTATAGTCTGCAACCGTATTATTGTTTAGAATTTAGCATGCATATTTTAATAAGCCCTTTGATTTTATTTCTCCATTATAGTGGTCCAAATAATAAAACAGATAAATTTCTCTTGCATCTGTTTTGGCTAATCTTTTCTGTTGCATGACGACTACAAGAATTTTAAGAGATCTTATTAGATTAAAATTGACAAATGATCATTGATTTGAAAATTAAAGCGTGAATCTAAGTTTTTTTAAAAAACAAAATGCAAAAATAATCATTTTTGTTGCTCTAAGTGAATGTCGGCGCTCCTCTTAGACGTGTCTTAACATGTGCATCGAATTACTGAATTTTTAGTTTTAGAACTGCAACTAAGCAACAGCAACTACAAAAACCACTTAGAAATTCTTCAATATTTCAAGTGTCCCTGATAATATGAGAATCAAAATAACAAAGAAATGTCAAATAGGATTTGTCATTTAATTCGGAAAATACAAAGAAATTCGCATTCAAGGTTTTTATTTTAATAAAAATAATCTGATCTCAGATTGTTTGAGAATTGTCTTCATCTCACAATTCATTTTTTCAATGAAATTGTTAGAACTTCTTCCCTTTTGGTTTATTTTACGGTTCCCTGAACACGCTATTATTTTTGAGGAACAAGATAAAAGTGGAATACTTTTTAAGGAATGGGTGGCTTCGGAGAGAATACTTCTGGCGCGTTCGGTTTTTGTGATTCATGCCTTTTTCATACTTGTTTTCTTCTATTGTCTTGGTATCCTTAATTTAAATGATTCAAACAGTGTAACTATATTTCCCGTCTATCGTAGTTTTTTAAAAATTATAACTGTTTGTAATTTACTTCAGATGAAATAAATAAGATTTAACTTTAAACAGCTATCCAACTTCATTTAGTTAAAATAAAATCTAAATTTATTTTTAAAATAGTCATTTGAAGACGTCATTTTAAAATTTTCTTACTATAACTTAAAATATTCACATTTGAAAGAAACTATATTCACATTATAAGCATTTGCAAGCGTTGTTTTTAATTTTCAGTACTGTTAAAACTGTGTTATTAATGTTTATTTACAAAAAAAAAAAAAAAAAAAAAAAGAACTTGTTTTTGGAGGAACTTTTTTTATTTGGATTATAGGGTTTTTACGAAATACTACAAAGTATGTTAACCGATTATTTTTTTTACTTCAATTTAAAATTTAAAAATAGCTTTTCAATGGTACCTAATTTATGTATGTGCTGTGTTTGATTTTAGCTATATCTTCAAATTTCACTGTTTTTTTTTTTGTATGAGCAATTTGTTAATCACTTGAAGCCCTATTTATTGAAGCAATCGGAGTTCGGGTGGTGTGGAACTAGACAGAATAAGTCGGGAGGCAGAGGGCTTGTGACAGGGAATGATATGAATTCAGAATTGTCTTTCAACATTCAGTTTTTAAAAATATCTTTAAAAACCTGTTCAAAATTCAGAGATTAAAAAATCGTGAAAAAACTTCAGCTTATATCTTGAAAACTAATGATAGATTTATCGTATTCTATCTACGATGAAAACTAGGGAAGAGTATTTGAGAACTGAACTTTTAAAATACTTCTGTAAACTTCTTTTATACGCATTGTTACTGATAAGCAGAGTTTATTAAAATCTTCTAACATAAAGTCATATTTCTATAGAGAATCTGAAGATTTCTAGCTAAAAATACAGGCCTCCGAGCAATGAATCGAAATTTATCGATATAAGTTTAAATATGTATATGCACATCCTGAAAAATTGTCATTTCCTTATAAAGTTATGCATGAATGATTTTTTTAAAAGTTGTAAACACTAAAATTAAATCTTTTTTTATATTAGTTGACTAGTATATTTAAGTTATGTAAATATGTATTATTATATTAAAATCATTTTAAAAATACGTAAATATTAATATTCTTTAAAAATATTTAATGTACAAATTATGAGAATTATTCAAATAGTCAATTTCATAATTGTTTTTTAATTTTTAGATTTTATTTGACATTTTGTGTCTTTTCATTTTTTTTTTATTAACGTGCACTTTGTTTATATATATTTTTTAAATTTCTGGACTGTGGCGATACTTGCTCTAAGAAATGGTAAAATGTAATTGAATTTAAAATAGAAATATTGTTCATAACAATGAAAGTATTTGTTTTGTGAAAGATGGATGGTGTAATTAGGATAACTCGTTCTCTCCTCCACACTGAATGGTTTAATTTAACATTAGAGTCGAAATGCATAATTTATGTGACCATATACCAAATTTCATTTATCTTTTGGATGGATTTTCTTTATCTTTTTATACGGTATAAGATTATATTCCAGATTTCATGTATTTGGTTTGTTCTGTTCACCCGAAAGCAAATGCATATAATCTTATATATAATCTTATCATGATGTTTTTCTTTAAAGGCGCCAGATATTCCTAAATTAAACCTTTTTTAGAATTTTCAACAAAGGATTTAGATGAATATCTAAACTATTTTTGTGTCTGTTCGTCTTTAAACACTGTTGAATATAATGTATTGTATTGTATATAATAATATATTGTATATATTAGTATATAATAATATATTGTATATATTAGTATATAATAATATATTGTATATATTAGTATATAATAATATATTGTATATATTAATATATAATATATAATTAAAAAAAGCATTGTATTTTTTTTTTTGTTGAAAATTTCCCTTCCTTCTGGTTTTTATTACGCATCAGGTTGAGTCCACCTTAATATAACCTGTGTCTAAATGGTCAACTATAGAATTCATAAATATAGTTATTGAGAGTGAATTTTGTTGAAAAAACAGTCGTGGCAGATACAAGGGATCAATTATCAATAGTGATAACAGGAGCATATACAATTTCCGATCTGTGGTATTAAAAAGAATTTATAACACACTGCTGATGCTCGATTAAATGGTATTTTTGTTTTCGAAAGGACGGTTTAAGTAAACTTTCTACTTGCAAGCTGTAAGATTGTGGTGAATTTATACAAATCTGGGGAAATTACTATGAAATATTCAAAGACTAATTTATACATATATATATATATATAATTATTTAATCTATTTTAATATGAATATTTCAAGCCGAATGATGGAATTAAATGCCTATATTATTCAGATTGAAACATGGATTGAGAGAAATTTGAAGAGGTATTTCTCTAAGTTTAATTACAACAAGGTGGGATTGATAGTTGCAAATTTCAATTTAATGTCTTTTACGATCGAAAGATGTTTCATGAATCCAAGTTCTCAAAATATTTCTGATGGAACCAACCCATTCTTTTATCTTTGTAGCATTTTTGCACCACTATGCAGTTCAGATAAACTTTTTTTCATTTATGTCGCTGAAGGTTGGTTTATTTTCTCTTTTCCAATACATTCTGTCCTAGTGTTTGCAGTGTTCTGTTTATTAAAAGTAAACAGAAATTTGAAAATACTCAGTCAACAGATTCATATCTTTACATCTGTTGATTATAGATTGAATTTTCAGCTGTCGAAACTTGTATTGCAATTGATTTTTCAAAACATCATTGCCAGTTTCGCATAGTTGCAGCGGATTATTATTAACTTTTCAAGCGGAGCGGATGCTCTTGCTGTTATATTCTACTGCTGTCATTAAAACTTGAAACTGTAGTGGTTATTCATGTTTTTTCAAACCGGGAAGACTAAATAAATCAAATATGATTCATCAATATTTATAAATCTTCATCAACGTCTCTCACAAATTTTATTTCCTTTCTGTTCATTCTCTTTTAGAATGGCTTGTCATTCTTTTCTTAATCCCCCTCTGTTCATGCAAAACCATTTTCAAAAGCGATTTTTAAGTTAGCTTTAAAAGAGCTAGAATATCGTGTCAAATTTATTTTACTTCTTTTTATTATTAATATGTAAGCATGAGCTACACGGCTTAAGCGATATAAGAATAATTTCAAGGTAATTAATGTTGAAGTTGAATAAATTGCACATGTTGATAATCAACATTTCCAGTGGGTGAATATTTTAAAACTATTCTTGACTGTGGAGCTGAGTTTCGTGATAATTAGGCTCAAGACGAATAATATCTGATTTTAATTTAGTTTATCGAGATCCTTGTTATAAATATCAGAATGGGAAAAACATTCTTTTCTTAATTTCTGTGACCATGAAAAATTATAGCAATCGTATTACTTTTTGGCATTTATCTTAGTTTTTGCTAACCAATAAGTGTTTGAACTAGTTTTTCTCTCATAAAATTACGGAAATTTTTTTTAATAAATATTTCTTTAATTTATATCTCGTATTTTTCACTTTTGAGTTATTACTTCTGCATATCCCTAATTGGCGTGGTGTATATCCACGAAGAAACGTACTACCGGATTCTAGCGATATAAATAAAGCTGAAAATTCAGGAATAGTTTTTATGTCGTTGATTTTCAAATTCCTTCTTAATGTTTTAAAACAATGAAGTTACCATTTTATTAACTCAAACGTTTTCATTCATGCAAACGATCATTTTATCATTTATGTTAAATTATTGAATGGGAAAAAAATATTGAAGTTGCTCGAAATAGGCTTGCATATTTCTAATTACAATTTGCAATAGTTATTAAAACTTTGCATTTTTAAAAAGTTATGAAAAATTTCCTGAAAGAAAGTTGAAGAATATTCGAACTTCTTGTTCGAAAAATCTCAGTTTGATAATGTTTTAGACGCGACTTAGCGTAATTATATCAACCTTTTCTTTTTGTGCCTTGCGGGTTTTGTGGAATTGTAATTTGTAGCAAGAATGTCAGCCTGTGAACTACTATTCTTTCAGTGCACTGTACAAGGCTATTAATTATTTAAAGTAATAAAGAATGACTTCTAAATAAACTGATAAATATAAATTGTTGCTTTTTAGTGGCTTGAGTAATTTAAAATACCAATTTCGATTATTCTTAAGCTTGCATGTCTGTTTTACAACGGTAATTAAAGGAAAAAAATTTTAAATTAAAAGATATTGAAAGTATTGAAAATATTTTTATGGAAATGAATTTCAGCACGACACATTACCACAGGAAACGCGAAGATTTCAACACTATTGGAATTATCTTATTATTCCCGAGACTTTTTTTTTTACAATTTCGGAATATTCTTAATCTGAATTTATTTTATATACCTTTTATAAATTTTTCACTTAATTAATCGTACCTTTTAACTATTAGTGGTGTTTATCTCTAACATGATTTATTAGTTACGAATTTCAATTTTTTTGGGGTTCCAAGCTTGGGGCATTTCTTAAAACTGGTATATTAAAGACTTATTTTTTGAATTCTATTAAAGTTATGAAATATTACCAAAAAATGCCATTTCATATATTACAATTTTATGGAAGGGAAATGATAAAATTTTGATTAAAAGATTCAGAATTTAAGAAACCTTGCTTAAAACCTAATCAGCTATCTGCATATTAAATTCAGTAGTTCCAGGTTTGGTTTTCAGCTTTGTAGAGAGTTCTGAAGAATTCTGCTATTAAATAAAATTGTAAAAAAACATACCAGCTTATATAATTCATTTAGGTAAAAAAAAAAAAAACCTCTTCCGAGAGTTAGTTTAATTTTTTAATGTTGACTTTTTTATTGTTTAATAATTTCACGCTTTTTTTTCTTAAGATAAAAAATGGTTGATAAAATGACATTAATTAAAAACAAGAGCAGTGAAAAGATTGTTATGCGATTAAACAAATTTTTGCTTTGAAAAAGAATTTTCATTTAGCTATAGAAAAAGGCATTTCCATCCATCTAATATTTTTATATACAACATTAGCTTTTACCCAGGTTTAATTCGCTTAGAAAATATTTTTCTTTGATGCCAATTATATGGTTTTGTTAATTAGTGAAAGATTACAAATTAAAAGAATAAGAAATTAAGCCATAACTAACCCTTACAAATTCAATTACTTTTCAAGAATGGCAACTGTGAACTGCACCCTATACTTTAGTACAAGAAATGTGAGCAACTTCGGTTGCTGTACTTATACATCGTATATTAATCAAAGAAGTATATTAATAGGCATAAGTTTTTATGTACTATTAAATAAATTCCCAAAAATGAACCTTTGCTTTGGAATTTATACTTCCAATGTCACACTTGACGCATTTCCACGGTTTCGAAATCGAATTCAATCATTTCGATCGATTAATTTTCTTTTATGTAATTTATGTGTAATTATGTAATTTCATATAAGTTGATTTATTTCTTTGGTTAGTGCTATTTAATTTGCTAATTGATATTTATGTCGGGCATAATTAATTATTTTGATGTAAGGTTATTTTCGTTTGTTCTAACCTTGTCTGGTATATGTAATGTTCTAGACTTTTCTAAACGTTCTTATTCTTGGTAGAAATATACCAATTTTTGTTTGGAACTCTTAACAGTAATCGATTAATTGTTAAATTTTCATGTCAAGGAATTTAAAAAAAATATTACATAATATTTATAATAATAATAAACATGGATTAAAATTTGAAAAGCAATAAAAAATGAATTTTAAATATTTCTTCCGAGTTCATAAAAAAATCTGAATAAGACCTTGTCAATAAAATTTAAATTTCCTTACTTTTTAACATATATTCGATTTTAAATTTTGATGAATATTTAGGAACTGATAATCACTGTGATGTAATTTCTTAATGTTATTTTATTCAGTCCACACTGAGTTTTATTTTGATGTCCACATTTTCAATTTAAAAAAATTGTTATTTAATTAAAATATGTAGGTGTTTTAAAAATTAAAGATAAAAACTGTTTAATATATGCTTATATTTATTGTATATATCATTACTGAAATATATTTGACATTTCAGATCGGATTGAGAATTTAAAAGAAACTAGTTCGATGATTATCTGTGCGTAACAAGAGGCTCTCACGTGAGTGTTAGTCCATTTTTTAAAAAAATTCGAATGGTTTGAGCCGATTTCATGCATTAGAGTCTAATAGAGAGGTATTATATAATGAAGTATTCGTTTGTAATATTTGTTCTAATTTTGATTTCTCTGAATATTTTTCATTGAGAATGCAGAAAGACATTAGATTCGAAGCCAGTTTTTAAAGTGTTCTAAACACATTCCCACAGAAAAGGATTTATTTTCTTAATTTAAATAAAATAGCATTATTATATAGATATGACCGGTTATTAATTACAAATTTTCTTAATATTTCGTAGAAGACAATTAAGATGTTACATAATTGGGAACTATGCAATTTCTGTAAAATTGTTCATAAATGTTGACCAAAAATATTAGTTTCCCTTTTCATAAACTTTCATTAAAGATTTGTTTTAGCGTTCAGCGTTTTTGTAGTATCTTATAGGTGGAATTTTGGAAATTTTGAATGAAGAAATATTGACATGCCTCTTCAAAAATAATTTATTTCCCTGAAGAGTAACCATTTGAATTTAAATACATAATTTTTATGCCTTACAAGCTTGTAAATACAAATTAAGACAATGGTTTTGGTAAATCAATGAAGTGTTTTACAATTTACAAATAAGTGAAAGAATAGTAGAAAAATGTTTAATTTTCTGAGGTATTTTTAGGTTCGTTTTATCAGAAAAGTAGAAATTTTTTTTTTAATATCGCAAAGGTGGAATTTATGAATGTTTAAAGTTACTAGTATTAAAGGTAAGTTATTTCATTGAATACTATTTTAGATTATCTGTGGCAAGTATCTTAAATTTACAAACATTATAGTGTATATTTTAAGGAATCAATGCTTTCCGAAGGCTTAATTCACAATGGTTCGTGGTCAAAAATTGGCATATATTATCGTTCTTTTTCATTTACTAAAGACTGTTTGTATTTCTGTTTTCATCAATGACTAGTCTTGATGCTAGTATCTAACAAAATGACATTGAAAGCTATGAATCGGGAACAGTAACTAAACAGCAAGATAAGTAGATTAAAAAAATTGCCTTTCATATATCTTAATAATTACACCTCATAGTAGATATTATTAAAATGAGTGAGTTCCCTCTTCAAACGGCCCAATGTGTTAATGTAAAATAATTCAAAATTAATAAAAATTATTTATTAAAAAATTCAAACTTATTCGTTTTAATAAATTTTAAACTCTTGACAACATTTTAAAAAATTAAGTGCAGATACGTATAATGTTCATAAAATAATGACTAAATGTTCTGGGTTCTTTTTATTTTATCTCAATTGGATTTCTCATTAATCTTTTATTATATATTATGCTGTCTCATATTAAGCTTGCTGTCATCTCCCCAAAGTTTTCTCTGGTACATTATAGTAACTATTTTATCCCACCCCCTTTCCACAAAAAAAAAAAAAAAAAAAAATCGTCATCTGACCGTGGCTTAAAATTACGAGGTCCGTCCCAAAATAGCCCTCGTGTTGCTTTAAACGGGATGTTAATATAACTAAACTAACTAAACTCCACAAAAAAAAATTAGGATCTGAAAAAAGATATCTTCATAATGAAGAACCGTCATGTGTGAGGGAGTCTCTTGCACTTTCAATCTGTCGGGTCAAACGTCCTCCCTCTGGTGTGGTGTGGAGAGGGGAGTGCCAGTTCAGGTGTCTTCTTCGTCATCAGATCGGGGTTCAAAATGACGAGGTCCGTCCCAAAATAGCCTTCGCGTTACTTTAAAAACGGGACGTTAATATAACTAAACTAAAACTAAACTTAACCCATTAATGCCTACTGTTATATTTTTGGAACATCCCTCACTTCAAATCATTGTTTATTATATTTTTTTTACCTATCATATAGAAATTTCATGTAAACATTCCAATTTCTTAACATTAAGCATAAATGGGTTAATATACAACTTAATTTAAAGCATATGCCTTGATAACTATTTTTTAAAATTATATAAAAATGCCTAGATGGTGTTTGTGAAGTAGAATTTGCCTTTACGAACTACAATACAACGTCCCTTGTAATACTTTGCAACGAAAGAACTATTTGTTTTTGAGTTTTCATTGATGACAGCTGAATTAAAATACAAATTTTCTAATTGAAATTTGTAACAATTTTTGAAGAAATTCTTTACTTAAATCACAATGGTCGTTGTAACAATTTCATGTATTTATGTAAATAAGGTTAAAATGCTAGTCGAATCTGCCAGCGTGGGAACATTTTCCTTGGTTTTTTGAGATGAATTATAAGGCGACGAGATTTGTCGGCATTCTTGTTCCTTTGACAACAAGACATTGAATAAAGAAATACATTTTCATTTGTCTTTCGAACATTGCAATGGTACATCTTTCAGCGATGCTCATTGTTGCCAATTATCTTTTTGATTTAATCCATTTCTTTCTTTGATTGTCATCTTTTTCAAATAATCGCATTTTTGAAGTAGTATCCGTTCGTTTTTAACGGAAAACAGCCATCTGAAATAGTTATTTTTCAATGTCCGAATATTGATTAAAATGAATAAATATTATTTTTTACTTTCTTAAAACCATGGAAATAAAAATACAAGTACTTTCATCTTGACCATTTATGCCTAAGGTTAAAAAAAAATTGGAGTTTGTGCATGAAATTTCTATATGTTAGGTAAAACAAATATAATAAAAACTTTTATGCAAGGGGTGTTCCAAAAATGGAACAGTAGGCATAAATGGGTTAAAGTTCCAAAGGCCCAAATATTTTATTTCTCATGTTGCAAAGCTCAAACTGAATGTAATTTATCAGACTTATTTGGTGAATTTATGCAAGAGTTTTTAGATATTATTACATTTTTTTTTTGTAATTCAAAAAAAGTAAACTTAGTTTGAACAACAATTCTCCACAAAATATTTTTAGTAAGATGTGGCATAACGCCAAATTTTGTGAAAAGCTTTTATTTTGCAAAGTTAGTTTCTTTAACTAATTTTTGGTGTTCTTATTGCAAGCAGTGGAATTGCTTCTCATGAGTAATTTGTTCCCGATTTTTCTGGTAGCAGATTGTTAATTGCATCTGCACCCAGCTTTTAATGTCAAAAGTACCTTGTTATTCTGTGGGAAAAAAAGATAACGCAAATGGTGCTCTATGAGAGCCAGCTGGTTTCAGTTAAGATGCATCGTTATTTATTTTCTTTGAGGACATCTGCTCTTTTATTTAAACGGCTGGTTCTGCAGTTAATTCGCTGATTCTGCAGTTAAGCACTCTTTGGATGCCTTTTAAGAGATGCAATCCTACTTAATTGACTAAAAAGTGAAGGGCCAAATGAACATTATCTATTAAATGAACAACATTTATTTATAGTTTTGAGAAATTATATACAAAAGATTAAAATATTAATATCAATATACATTGTGCGGTTAAATTTAAAGTTTATATCTAAATCTAAACTTAAAAGCGGAAAATTAAAGATCAACATATATAAAATATGAAGTATAAGTTAGAATATTTAAATTTTTATTTATTGATTTTGATGGCGGTAATATAGAAACATTATTGTATATTTTGTTAACAATAGTGACAGCGCTTGAAATACTCTAGTTCGATTTTTGAAATTTTTAATTACTATAGCACTTGGTGTTTGATTTGTATATAATTGCTCGTAATAGTATCGCATACCTGTTGCATTGTTTGAGTACAAAGGCAGATTTTAAGTACTGAAATTGTTATAAATAATTATAATTATTTAATTTTTCTATTCATAGTTTATTCTTTGAATGGCAACATTGTTGTACTTTTTACTGAATGGCAACATTGTTGTACTTTTTACTGAATGGCAACATTGTTGTACTTTTTACTGAATGGCAACATTGTAGTACTTTTTACTGAATGGC
>JAPMOQ010020901.1:447504-459817 GCA_026543055.1 Argiope trifasciata
TATTTCTGATGTACTTTTTGGGTAGATACCTATTAAATTGAGTTTTAATAGAAAACTATTCATATTGGAAAAATAAATTGCATTTACATTTTTATAGTGAACTACTTGAAAAAGAAGCCGAGATCGTTTCGCAGCTTTCCTAATTTCAAAAACCCAATTTTGGAATGAAAACTAAATGGTTACTGAAGAATAGCAACAATCAAAATGTCTCCAGGTTTGTAGTTCAGCTTAGATAAAACCCTAATGCTAATTTCCATGAGAAACCAAACTGTCTTGAGTTCACAGAGCCATTGCATTTTAAAGAGTTAGTTGCATAAGAACAATTCAGAAATATATATCCCTCACTTCCAGCGATGATAAAGCTGGCATCTATCTACACTTGTAACATAAAACATTCAATTTGGTGCTTCGTAGAGACTGTTTATCAAAAGAATTTCACAATATATAATAGGGATCTCATATCGGGGGAAAATACAAAATTTTTGAAAGCATTTACTGTCGCTTTTTTCATAGAGCATGTGTCATATCAAATGCAGAAATTAAATGTATTTGTGCGCATATTTTAACGTACAATAGAAAACCTTGTTTCTTTAAAAAATCACGTACGCTATCTTTTATTTTACTTTCAATAATAGTAATAATATAGTATTCAATTAAAAAAATATATAAACATTCAAAAGTGTTCTAGTTCTTAAATTAAAGGCTTTTCAATAAAAATCTTTTCAAAAAGAATAATAAATTTTCAACTAGAATACAAACAATTCTAAAACGAATATTCCGTTAATTCAGCGTCAGATTAATTTTATAACGTATGTTTATGACTATCAGAATCTAAAATGAATCTAACTATTCAATATTTGAAGTAAATATCAGTTTTGTCTAAAAGTAAAAGCAAAATATATCATGCATTACATGCAATTGAAAATTTTATAAATGAAATTTTCTCATACTCTATTTTTCATTGAAATAAAAATGATTGCTAAGTAAATTAAAAGAAATTTAGACATTGTAAAGCAATTAAATTATAGTTTCGCAAAAAACCTATAATTCTAGAATTTATTATGAAATTATCGAAATAAATTGCAAAAAAGCAATTTATATGAATTTGATACATCAAAAAATTATTAAATAAGATATTTAAAATCATATAAATAAATAGATACCAAACTCAGACAATAAATATAATACAGCGATAAGCGTATATATTTTTCTTGATCAGTATAAATTAAAATAGATTACAAAGAATTTTTATCGTGCTTTTATTTTTCTTGCATGTAAATAAATGATTGTAAAGCTTGCTTGATAAGAGTACGGAAGTCAACTAATTGTTTATTTTAGTGTTCTGATAAACATATATGAAGCATCAAGCAAGCAAACAATTTAGTATAATTAATTTAAGCTTGAGTGGCATCATCCGTTTTTGCTGTTATTCTAAAAACTTCTTTTAAATTGTAACATCTACGTATGGTAAAGAAAATGAATGCGTTTTATAGATGTCTCTCAATGTATGTTACAGAAAACTATGTGAATCAACACCTTGAAATACTTCCTGCTTCTTTTATGAAATATCGGCAAATTACTTTCTTACTGAATTTTCGTGTTTATTCTTCGGATTGCAGTAACGGCGACGATAGATGAAACTGTAGACGAAATGGCGCAACTCAATCGGAAACGGAAAACTATTCGAAGAAATATTACTTGTTTTTCTGCTGAAATAAAGAACATAAAAGATGATTTTTCGATTGAAGATGTTGAATATATTCGCAATCGCTCAATGACTTCCTTAAAGAAATTAAATAAAGAAACAGCGAAATGCATAATTTATTTTCTGATGAAGAATATGAGAACGGAAGTTTACAGTTTGAAAGCTATGCGGATAATAGCGAATTCTCAATTTTTGAAGCTCATAACATTATTCAAAATTAATTAGAACTAACTACGAATAACGTTACTTCTTCTGTTATTATTATTAATAATAATTTGGTGATGAATTTAAATCTTTATATTACAACGCCTTTCATTCAATCTTGCAGAGTTGTATTGCTTACAATCAAGCTGGAACCATTTAGAAGCGTTGTAGAAAAGAGGATAAGTTTTGTGGAACAGTTTCAACATTACAGTGCTTGTATTTGATTACTGATATTTTGTAATCTTAAAGCTAATGCAGTCTTTTGAGTATTTAAATCAGTTCTTGAGTTTCTTTGCAGTTGATTGGTAATTGCAGATTTTTCAAGTGACTGCAGCTCTTTACGCTCATTTATTGCTACGACAAGCTCTGCTTCATTAATATCATCTGCATTTGAGCAGATGCTGGCATCATCAGTCTTAGTTGAAAAATTAACTTTTTTACAAAAAAAATGGATATGTTTGCATATAACACACCTAATGTTATAGTAAACACAGGTTCAAGTTAATGCATGTAAGCATATTCCACAGTGTGAACACATAATGTCGCATTTGCAAACTTCATTGCCTATACTTATGTCATACGTGAATATAGACGATCCTTCTACTTTGGTTACTGTCCATTGGCGTTCTTTCACCTGGTAAACAGAATATATCTTTTCATTTAAACTTTGTCCTGCAAGATGTCTTTTTCTAACTAAGCTTACTCTGTGGGTTAATTTTCCTCTTTCAATTGATATTAATCTCCCCAGGAGTTTTTTTTTGTAACTGCATTCAGAACAACGTGTATTGCTTTATCTAGTTGTTTCATTATGATACCACCTGTCTTTTCATATTTGAACTGTCTATGCCATCTCTCAAGTTTCATGTTAGTGTTTACACCCAATTGAGCCCTGTGGCAATATGCCCACTTTTCCTTTCTATTCATGTAAAGTTCCTCAAAATATTAAAAAAAAACAGGTTTTTTTTTCATATCTCATTATAAATTCGTTTAAATATTTCTCAAAGGTTGCAACATCCAATTCGTGTAAGAATAACTGCATATCATTTTTCATGCTAAATCGTACAATTTCGTCTTTAATTTTTCTTTTTAAATTCAAGTGCCAATTCCTTAAAACATGCCATGAGCACAATATACGTTTGGCATCATCTTGGAATACATTTGCCCATGCAATGTTAAATGAATTTGTGTCATCTGTTAAGATTAATTTTGTTTGAAATCCTTCTTTCAGTTTCATCTTGATAGCCTTGAAAAACGGATCGAAAGTTTCACAGGCTACTCTTGTTGAAAATAATGTCGCCACAGGTATACACTCATGGTTTTCATCATTTACTAAGATGGTTGTCAGTTGGAATCCATACTAGTTTGTACCATGAGTTGAGTCCAACATGATGCAATTTTCCCCATACAGTTCTAGAAGTTTTATTTGAGCTTCTGTAGAAAAGCCAAGTAAAAATTCCTCTGTTCCAATTTGTGGAAAATCAGAAAGACGTTCACCTACGGATTTATAAACAAGGATGGAGTTAAAATCATTTGTTCTCATTTTTTGTACTAGAATGTCCACGGATATTGCATTTTCTTTATGGGCTATTGTTTTTTCAATTTTAAAATCTCTTCGCATATTATTTATATCCTTTCTGATCGTCAGTCCATACCTTTTGGTAGGAGAATATTCTTCTTGGACTTTATCAATCGCAAAACTGGGTGGAATTCCATTTCGAAGCATTTCAGCGAGTCCTGTTCTTTCTTCGTTCGTCAGTCTCAATTTTCCTACATCATGTTCATGCCCCACATGAGTTGCCTGGTATTCCACTATAATCTGTGTAGCTTCGTGTTATCTGTTTCGTCACTCTCATTGCAGCAGGGCAAGTTTTCTCTATTTTAATTGATCCTGAACATTTTGAGTGTTTAATTCTTTTTGAATCGTTCTTAAGAACTGATGTACCACTTCTGTGACATTCATAGATACAATCCCATCCATTTCTTTAAAAGAGCCTTTTAAGATGAAAGAAGAAACTGTATCCTTTTCAAAGCTTGATTTCCACTCTTTAAATGCAAAGTCTGTATAAAAAGTTTTGGTTTCAAATTTTAAATTTATACCGTCATGATTTTCCGTCAGATGTTTTTGTACCTCTACAATTGTTCTCATTTTCACATCACAAATAGGGCAGACTTTGTTCAGAATAACGGAAGGCTCTTTTTATGAATGAAATTGTCTCTGGTGACGATACAAGCTTTTCCTGGCTGAAAAACTAGTGGCACACTCATAGTAAACAATTCCAGATGATTTTGACTAATCTTGAGTCCGATTGCTACTTCCTACAGCTGAATGCTCCACATTGCAATCCGCAGCCATAATTGATATCAAAGGAAGAACAGGGTTGGAAAAAATTTAATACAATTATCATAATTCAAAAGAAGAAAAAAAATGATAAAACCAAAGGATTTTAAAGCAGCATTAATGTTTTAACCACTAGAATAAAAATCTATAACTCTAGCTAATTCAAAAGAAAAACGTTATCAGGGGTAAAAGAAAAATATTTTAAAATTCGTGTCTGTTTCACCAACCGTATAATTCAAATACCGTCAACAAATACCGCATGCCGCGAGCGCTATCTCCATTCACCTACTTTCCCCACCCACGGTTTTAATAGACTGAGCCAATCTCGTAGGGGATTACTACAATACTACAATATCCGCAAGTACTACAATATTGTTTGCCTTTAAAACATTTTCTTTGTTAATTGTGTCAGAAATAAATAAATCACATTTTAACAATCGCCACAATTGATGATTGAACGTTAAGCTTAGAGTTTGTTATTTACTTATTAATTGGACACTTTTTCGAGAAACCAGTTCATTTTCTGGCACAATTCTATTTTAAGTTTGCCAAATTATAAAAATATACTCGAATCTTGAATCACTTGTTGTCTAGTTTGACGACTGAAATCGCCAGATTGGGGAAATTCTTTTTTCGTAGCGCTTTTTGATCGTTGTTACAACCGACAAGTACCTATTTTTCATTAGAGTTAAAAGTTTTCTCCAGTGTAAGCATAATCAAAAATGTCAATCTAATTGAAATTATCCTTTAGACTAATTCATTCGTGTGAAATACTGTTTAATGGAATGTATGGAGATCTCAGAGTTAAGGAAGGACCTGAAGATTGCAAATAATGATTGAAGTACAGTACTGATGGTACCAGGTCATCTCAAAACCCTGAAGGATATGGTGTTAAAGATTCATTCCAACTGTTTGTGAGTGTGCAGGTGGGTAGAAAGACGACTATTTGCTACGCCGAATGGAGTGTTAGTTTGATTGTTCGGTCCATGTAAGGTTGGACAATACTTATTCAGCAGTCGACCGCAACTCATTCTGTCGATACTGCTATGTTCAGTGGTGGCGGGGTGGTCGGCTATATACAAGAAGTATTGAAAGGCTCAAAGAAAATTAAAGTGCTTCATATGAACTCTAATCGGAGCTTCACATTCAAATACAAATAATAAATATCAGATATAAATAGTAATTTATATGAACTTTGTAAGAAATAAATAGTTTAGAAATTCTTGCTAGAGGTAATAAATGCCGATGTAGAATGATTTATTAAAAAAATAATTTTGAGTTCATTTTTTAAAACTTAAGTAAAGTTATTATTTTTATGAGATAATTGTAGAATCTCTAAAACTATTCCAATGAAAAACCTATGTCCTAGCTCAGAAAAGAAAGAAAAGTTAATTTTTTTAAAGGAATTCCAAAATTTTACATTAAGAAGTTCAACATTTGGTGTTACGTTATTATTCGGAATCATAAGATTAGGAAAGCTTTCATACCTTTTTTCTAATTCAAGACATTACATGCAAAGTAAATTAATGAATAATTTTATACTATACATATTTAAAAAGAATATGTCTTAAAATAAATTAGCATTTTTTTTCCAGGAATACATAATTCAAGATTGATACTGCTTTATTTTTTTCTTTAATAACTTTTCATATTCTTTGAATTAGCATTGCAGTGTTAAGAAAGGGAATGTTTTTACAGAAGTGTCTCGAATCGTTAAGCCACTAACTATTAATCAAAGAAAACGAGACACCATTTGGAAATCAAGAAACATTTAACAAACATAAATGGATAAAAACCAACAGGGATTCAAAGGTTTTCGTTCTAAGTTCCCCCCATTTTAAGAAAATTCTTTTATATACATATATTTCTTTTTTCTTTTTTTTTTTTTTGAAAAAAATTTTCCCCTACATTTTTTCACAAAAGGTTTTTTTTTGTGTGTGTGTGATGACATAAAAAAGCGAATATTATTTTAAGTGTTCTGACTATTAACAGGGCACTTAAGAGAAGGTTTTTTTCCTTAGATGGATCGTGGCATTGTACTTAATGATTCGAATTTCCCACTTTGCAGGAACTGAAAACCAGTGATTAAATGTTCAGAATCGAATTTTTTGTGATGATGGAAATCCAGCAAGGATTTTAAACAGAAAAAAAGTGATAACAAATGTTTATAAAAAGTTGAAAAATTAATAACTTTTTAAGTTACTACAGTAATGAATCTTTTCTATTTGATTTTTTTTATCTGATGTCTAGCTAACTTAAACATAAGTCGCGAACAAAGAAATTTCTAATTCATATAAATGTAATGCTTATAACTTTTTATGGATTCACACAATTTAAAACAGATATAATTCTAAAAACTACCCACCTTTGGCGTTGGCGGAATTATGTCAATATGTAGGTAGAAGCGTATGCTTTTGTCGAATGGTTAAGTTACTTTACTTCAAGCTCAAACGTCGCAGGTTCGATCCTTGGCGGAATTCAACCTACATATTGGCACCATTCCGCCAACACCATCGCCACAACCAAAGGTGGCTAGTTTCGTTTCCCGGATTACTAACATTTTAGCCGGCATCCTGGCATAGGAATAGAGCGTCTAACTCTTTATCTGGGCTTCCCGAATAGTTCATGGTTGTTCTTCTGTGATGTGTGTGAATACGCATCCAGTGAAAAAGGGGCTGTGCAAGCGAATGTTACGCATGAAGTAACTAAATCGTAATCTTTGGCATTAGTTCACGTAGTAAAAAAAGAGACGCTCACTATGCTTAATTTACTCACAGATAACTGTCGAAGGGCTTCTAAAGTGCCACTGTCATAGCATGAGTGAAATTTTAGATTGTTAAATAATTTGAGAAATGCATTTGTTTTCAATCGTGTGAGAGCATGATTTTTTGGTTTCTGATTTTTGAAACCCCAAAATGCGTCGACAGAAAATTAGTGATTTATTGCTTGTGAGGCATCATTTTTTTTTTAGGGTTATTAGAAAATGTTAAATATGGTCTTCCTATTTGGCTATTTGTAGCATACCAAAATTTACAACTTGTCACGAATGTTCAACGTGTACTTAAATGTTGATGATTGAGAAATATGATTTATGTGAGTATATGAAGTTTTTCTGTTAGACTGATAACACGCTACTTAAAAAAGTAATATTTTCACACAGCTTGAAAATTTGAAATTTTTCATTTTTTTCAAACTTTTAACATATTATTTAATACGACTAAGTAACATGAATTCAATTGAATTAGCTTACTTCGAATTAAAAAGTATGTAAGTAATGATAAAAAGTGAAAATGAAAATCTTGCAACAAATTTAATGATTGGAAGGGACACGAATTAAGCTCTAGTACACGGCTTCCGCCAAATTGGGTCGAAATTCTACGATAAACGATAATTTTTGGCTGTCGTAATCGGCATCCGTACACTTCTTTATCGTAATAAACCTTACCTCTTAACCTTTAATCTTAAATTTTACTTGTTCCATACTGTGTTTTCCATCCACTGCCAACAGACAGCGTGCTGTAAGCTCCTACCATTTTCCACGTATCCAGGTTGTATTTTTCTATTTCAGTCGTTTTTGGATACTTATTTTTATACTTTTACGGTAGATTTGGTATGCAGTAATTAAGAATGTTGTTTAAAAATTTCAAAATGTGTTGCAGAATAAAGAGCTTGGATTTAAGGTTTCCAGGGTATCAGACGATAAACCGTGGCCCTGTTTTTGGAAAAACCTGGGATTTGTCACAGAGTTGATGCTGTAACGTCTCGATCTGGTTCGATCAAATAAAGGGTAGCGTTTTAATCAACTTACTTTATTTACAGCTTTAATCTACAGAACAAATACTCTTTATCATCTAGGTTAAGTGAAAAGTTCTATGCTCAGAACCACAAGAATAGTTCCTCGAAATATTTCGGAGAAACTCACGAGAACAGCTAACCGGCCGTCGAAGTCTCGCGCTGGTACCGGGGTTAGCTCCAGGAATCCGCCGAATTCCTCGGGTGGAATCTTCTCTCGAAAGCTCTGCTTTCACCGATCTCTCTTCCCGACCTCATTCTCTAAAACTCCTCGTATCCCCTTCTCCCTCTAAAGCCCTCGCCTTTTCTCTATTCCTTCAACTCCACCTCTCATCCACATTAGAGCGTATGGATTACCGATTCTCCAATCGTCGTTCAGCAAAAACTTCACTGGTCTACAGTTAACCTCAGGAATGCTCGTGGTCCAAAATGGAAAGAATGCAGGCTGCACATATGTGTCGCAGCGACGATTAGAGCACGGATGGTCCTTTATCTGGACTCGTCTAAGGGGCCAGATGTCCTTTTTTAGAAGGAGGTCCAGATGTCCTTCTCCACCTGTCCATCTGTAAGCAATGACACTGTCTTAAAACGTCACCATTGAAGAGACTTGTCTGGAAATAGCAATTATGGAGCGTGTGAAAAAGGAACCACAATGGTAAGGTCGGGGAGAAGGTGAATCATTACAATGTGTGGCGGGGATATCTTTTTGCTTTTTTTTTTTGTAGAATCGGGTTGGATTAAAATCCCAAATTGCACTGTTAGTAATGTTCCAATGTAGGTGCGAACAAGAAATAATGTGTAGGATGGTTGTAGCATTGCTTGTAGGAACAATATTATTAAGGGTGAGTCATGAAAAATGTGTGGGAATATCGGTACTGATATTACAGTTTTCTGGTTCCCATTTGAGTTTTTTTTTGATATCTTTAAAAGTCCCCATTTCTCCTGCTACACTCTTATACAAAATTATAGAACATAGAGTTCCTATCATTTTAAAGATTTTGTTTTGCTTCAAGTTTTAATATTTTTGCAAACAGGGACTCTAAACTACTTTTTCGTTTTCAGTAATTTATACTCTGTTAAGAATTCATTGAGCCACGTGATCTTCCTGGGCGGAGCTAGCCGCCATTCATGTAAACATCACGTGGCCTCTCCGTTGGTGTTATATATATATATACACTGAAGTGACAAAAGTCATGGGATGACTGTTAATATCGTGTCGGTCCTCCTTTTGCCCGGCGAAGTGCAACAACTTGACGTGTCATGGAGTCCACAAGTCGTTGGAAGTCCTCTGCAGGAATATTGAGCCATGCTGTCTGTATAGACGTCCATAATTGTGAAAGTGTGGATGGTGCAGGAGTTTGGGCACGAACGGACCTTTCGATGCTGTACCATAAATGCTCGATGGGATTCATATCGGGCGATCAAGGTGGCCAGATCATGCGCTGGAATTGTCCGGAATGCTCTTCAAACCAATCGCGAACAGTTCTGGCCCAGTGACATGGCGTATTGTCATCCTTAAAAATTCCATCGTTGTGTGGGTACGTGAAGTCCATGAATGGATGCAAGTGATCAGTAAGCAGCTGAACATAATCATTTCCAGTCAATGATCGGTGCAGTTGCCCCAGAGGACCGAGTCCATGCCATGTAAAAACAGCCCACACCATTATGCAGCCACTACCAGCTTGAACAGTGCCTTGCTGACAGTTTGGGTTCATGGCTTCGTGGGGTCTGCGCCACTCTCGAACTCTACCATCAGCTCGTAACAACTGAAATCGTAACTCATCTGACCACACCACGGTTTTCCACTGGTCTAGGGACCAGTCGATATGCTCACAAACCCAGGAGAGTTGCTGCAGGCGATGTCGTGCTGTCAGTGAAGGCACTCGAGTAGGTCTTTTGCTGTCATAGCCCAAGGAAGACAAATTTCGCCACACAGTCCTATCGGACACGTCCCTCGTACGTCTCACATTGATTCCTGCAGTTATTTGACGAAGTGTTGCGTGTCTATTAACATTGACCATTCTATACAGACGTCGGCGGTCTCGGTCGTTAAGTGCAGGTGGTCGCCCACTGCACTGTCCATGATGGGATGTGATGCCTGAAATTTCATACTCTCGGCACACTCTTGATACTTTGGATCTCGGAATGTTGAATTCACTAACAATATCCGCAATGGAATGACCCATGCGTCTAGCTCCAACTAACATTCCACGTTCAAAGTCTTTTAATTCTCGTCGTGCCGCCATAAATCACGAAAAACCTGTTCACATGAATAACTTGAACACAAATGAAAGCTCTGGAAAACGAACTGCGCATTTATAATTTTTCGCTGCGATACTACTGCCATCTGTATATTTGCATATTACTATCCCATGACTTTTGTCACTTCAGTGTATATATATATATATATAATATAATATAATATAATATAATATAATATTTCAAGAGAAGCGAACGTGACCCTCGAAGTGTGATCTTGACTCTCTCCCTTCCGAAATAAACCACAGTGAAGATTTCTAGGCTCTTATACACTATGGAGTATCCTTGTGCCTTTTGTTGTTATGTTATCTAATAAACCCCAGAAAAAACAACCTGTGTCTTCAAAATAATTATCCAAGGGAACAATCAACTATTACGTAAATTATTGCCGTGTCTAGAAAAGCAGCAATAATTAAATTTAATCTAAAATTTCTTTACTCTTGGATCAACACATTCGTAATTACTTCTATGGAAAAAAAAGATTCTTAAGAATGTTCTTTCTCTTAGAAATATTCATAATTTAAATACCAGTTATTTTTTTATTATTTTTTTACAGTCTCCAAGAGATTTCAGAATCCCTTCATATGTACGATTTTCTCCTACTAAACTTCATTTGAGACCCCATGTTGTACGGTGATTCCTTATCCTCTGGATGTGGTGTTGGTGTTGGCAGGATTGTTCCAATGTGTAGGTTGAATTCCGCCAAGAATCGAACTTGAAATGTTTGGGTTTGAAGTCCAGTAACTTATCCATTCGACAAAAGCGATTGCTGATGTCTTGTGACTGGTTCTGACGTATTAAGATATCACCACACGATGCCTATTATCATGCCTATGAATTTGTCGGTCGAGCTCGGCAACATCCTGTATATACATAAACACAGCTTGTGATATCTGAAAATGGATATGCATTAAAATGTAAAGATTGAATTAAAAAAAATAATAGTACATTTATCCTCTTGGTTATTTTATGTTTTATATTATTTCTTATTTGCATTACTTTTTCTATATTTATTAATGGTGAAAATAAAGGCTGACCCATAATTATTCCAATTACTTCCTCACACAGAAAGCAAAGGCAGGTTAATGCAATTATTTTTTAATTAGTCTTTGGTAATCTTTTTTGTGGCTTAATAATTGAATAAATGTATTAAGTAGTGTTTATGCATATTATGCTTCAGGTTTAATTTAATCCCACACTCCACTTATTCGCCTTGGAAATTAGAGGAAAATTAACTTTCAGATAAAAAAATTGCTACATGTAAAAATTGTTTAATACTTTTATTTAAGTAATTTTTTTACATCGAGGAATAAATTTGTATATATTGTACTACTTTTATTTCTCTTCATAGCTGGTAAACATGAATAAGAAATTATTATTAAAAAAATTATTTCCATAAATTGAAGAGATGATTCTTAATTTTACTTGGGGAAATGATTTTATCGGAGACAAAGGAGTTATTTTTCCTGTATTTTTTTTTCTGCTTTCAATATTTAGATTAATTAAAAATCTATGAATGTCTTTCAGAATATAATTGCAGACATGTTCACTTATAATAATAACTAAAAGCATTGAGAAACATTCAGGCAGATAGGTGATTTTTCTTTTAAATCCCAAATAGCATATAAATATCGTACAACATTGCTGCACACTGATCAATATTCGCAATATTGTATATCGTGGAATATTGGTTAATATTGTCACGTAGATAAAACTCAAGAAGTAGAGTGAAATCCATTTATTAACTCAATTCTGAACTAAGAACCCTATGATTGAGAGATCTTCATCTTTTATACGAGTAGGGAATGTTCCAGAATACCTTTCTGGAGACAGTAAGAAAAGTCCAGAGCATTTATCTAATCAATGAAAGAAAGGTCTCGAATCATTTGGAACGCGAAATCAAAGAAAAAAAATTTTAAGTCTCCTGGGATTCGAACACATGATCTCCTGACTATGAGTCCAGCGTCATTTCAATGCGGCAATGCAGACTCGGCAATGTTTTTGTTTCAATGCGG